>JAZFAU010000074.1:0-281850 GCA_037178615.1 Dione vanillae
AAGAGGATGCAATTGTGGTTGATGCGGTTACTAAAGATGATGTTTCATAAAATATAACTGTTCCTTGAATTTAAGAATATCAATTTTAGTCTTAAGTTACATTTTTTAATCATTAGTTGTGACAATGTTGATTCTGATAAATAAATTGGTATTAAATAACTTATTTAAACATGATAACTGAATAAATAAATAATAAAAAGTATAAATGACTGTATTTATAAATTTTTTATACTAACATTATCAAATAGCATATTTTCAGACTAAAGCAAGTTAGAAATAATTTATAGACTGAATGTAGTGTCCTGTAATTGTCATATTTATATTTCTAATAATAGATTTAATACTTTAAGTTGTAAATTAATTGAAAAGTTACCTTTTAGTATTATTCATCTCATATGTACAGATGACTCCATGGATAATTTTTTTGTGAACATTTATCTATTATGAAAAATTTATTCTAATTAAAAAGTTCTAGTAAGAATATGCCAATTGGTGGAGATGGTAAAAAAGAAATAAAGGTACAAATAAAACAAATTTAAAAAACAAAATATTTTTATTGCACATAACATTCACACTACATCATGTACTAAAATTAAATAACAAGAAAATATAAGTAATAATTAAAAGTATAAAATTTCTTTGAATTAAGTAAAATAATAATTTCCAATTTCTAACAGAATAAATATTCTGAATGGCATGTCTAACATGATTTTTTCAACAATAATTAATAAAATAAGTAAACAAGCTTATAAAATATATAGGTCTCGTGTGAGCTAAACTCCTCCAATTTCACGGTTACTTAACAGTAATAAGTCAATGGTAAGTACAGCTCGTATGTAATGATTGTGTTGACTTAGATATTTGATTTTTTCTATGCACCACATAATGTGGATATTCAATAATTTCTTGAAAATATTAGTCTTGATGATCACACATAGATGGGCAACTAAGACCTTTTATATAGGTCCCGTTTTCTTTTTGTTACGGTAATTCATTTTAAGTAGGTATTAAGGTAAGTAATACAATAACGACTAAGGATTATTTGTATTCTTATACAGTCTATAGGCACATTAAACTGACATAAAATAAGGGATAGTTATTCATATTTTAGCACATGTTAGCTAATTTGCACAAATCATACTATTCTAAAATGCGTATACATAATCAGTCTAAGCTATACAACTCACTATTAAACAACAATAAAATCAATCGTACAATAAACTTCTATATTATTATATTTGAATTTACTATTTACAAGAATTTATTACCTATGTACCAAATGGGAGTAACTTATTTCTTTCCTCCCAGCACTTTAAGTTCATTCCTCATTATTTTCCCAGCAGCATTTCTTGGTATAGATTTAACGAACGCAACACCTCCTTCCAAATGTTTGTATCTAGTTAGTTTCTGAGCGACAAGATCATAAACTTGCTTCTCAGTCAGTTTCTGGTTAGGTTTCAAAACGACGAAAGCTTTAGGTACCTCTCCGGCCAGAGGGTCTGGCATGCCTACTACTGCGACGTCTGCCACTTCTGATTGCTCCATTATTATATTTTCTATTTCAGTTGGTGATACCTAAAATTATACATTTTTTAAAATATGTGTATAAATAAAGATTTCATATCTCATCTCGGTAAAGTCACAATTTAAATTTTTCAGAGTTATTTAAAATTTTGGTAGATCTGGAGATTAATTTGGACAGTGGAGGACTCCATTCTATTGAAGCCCCCTTAAACCTGTAAATTTAAGAGCACTTGGAAGTGGAATGCTAAGTAAGTTTCTCTTCTCATTTGTTAGCAAGTAAAATATTAATAAAGTAATTATCTGTAAAATTAACTCTTTATACGTATATGATACGTATATGAGTTTGACTAGAAATACTTTGAAGGTGAAGAAAGGTATGCTTGTTCTATTAACATCTATATATAATTTATAAACGTAAAAGTTAATAACACATTAAACGTTCTTTTGAACTATATTTTGTAATTGGTAAATAAGACACATAAAATCATTGATCGTCTACCTGATTGCCCTTGACTTTAATAAGTTCCTTCGTGCGGTCAACTATATAGAAGTAGTGGTCCTCGTCATAGTACGCGACGTCGCCGGTGTGCAGCCAGCCTTCGCTGTCTATTGTTTCTTTAGTCGCCTTCTCGTTGTTCCAGTAGCCTTTCATTACCTGATATAGAAATAAGAGGTATATTGTCAAATCATTTTTAGGGTTCTGTAACTAAAAAGAAAAAACCCTCTTATAGTATAACTCTACCTGTCTGTATATCTAGACCATTTTCTGTAAATCATATGAAAGAATCAAATTGAAATTAATATCTAAATAGATAATTTTTTAAAGCATAGAAAATATCAAATTTCTTAAGCAACGCAATAAATATATCTTTATATTTATGTTTTACATTTTGTATGGTAATAAGATAGAACTTATAGTACATTGAATAGGACACACTCGAAAATTGAAAATTTACAAACTTATATTGTGGTTCATTTCATAAGAATTGAGTGCAGTGCGGTCGAACCCAGACTGAAGTTTACTTTCTTATTTGTTTTTCATTAACATAGGCTTGACTGAAACTAAGAAATTATCTATACTAATATTATAAAGAGGTAAAATTTGTTTGGTACTAATGAATAGACTGAAAAACTACTGGACCGATTTTAAATTTTTTCACTATTTTTAAGCTATATTATCCACGAGTAACATGGGCTATGTTTTATTTTGGAAAAAATAGGGTTTCGTAACATCTTTGGGTTTTTTGGGAAGAAGCTGTAAAAATCTACAAGAAAAGTTACTTATTTTGCGTACGCTGCCTAAACTATAAAAGGTAGAACCATAAAATGTTTAATTAATTGTAGATTTTATAAATATCTATAAACAAGTCCGCGACACACTATACCTATCTTTGTCGAGTGAAGCACAACAACCATATTTTTGTTAAAAAATCTTGATTTTTTTTAACTCCTTTTAAACGCGTTTATTTTACT
Organism: Dione vanillae; assembly: GCA_037178615.1. Taxonomy (NCBI): domain Eukaryota; kingdom Metazoa; phylum Arthropoda; class Insecta; order Lepidoptera; family Nymphalidae; genus Dione; species Dione vanillae. The sequence continues at coordinate 2,998 of JAZFAU010000074.1, forward strand.
CACACTAATAATCTTTACTAAAATAAATTATTTCATCACTAAATATAGTTTATTTACATGATATTTGTCACTGAATGATTAAAATTGGACACTTTGTTTTGAAATTATGGTGAAAATAAAATATTACGATTTCTACTGAACCACCAACACCAATCCACAGAAAGATAATATGTGCAGCCTGCGGATGATGACTGTCGTCGTTGATATTATCGTGTTCGTGTTTTTCGTGGGTAGGTTTTTTAAAGCGGTAACCGACACCTACGCTGGCAGAGCCGCGGGCGTCCGCTAGTTGTATATATGAAGGAGAATATCTCAAAATTGATAATTTATATGTTAAAACAGTAAGAAAACGGAGAAAGCAGGGACTGAGCAACGGAGTGTCTTAACACTAGGTTCCTATGGCTCCTGCAGTTCCCTCTGCCTACCCTGCCATATGCGGGATAAAGCGTGAAGACATAAAAAAAACAGTAAGAAACTACTACAAAGTTAAAAGTAATTGTTTTCATACAAAATAACGGTAAATTTAAGTTTGTCAGTTTTATCACATTAATAAAACGTGCAATCGTTAATTGTGATTGCCTTTCGCACTTGACGATTTCTAATGAGTAATACTGCGGCCACACTAGATGGCGAAGAATGGTGTTTGCGTTGTAACGATATAAGTTCGTGTATGATCTATGACGAAGTGTTTGGCCACATCAAAAGAAACTACTATGTCGCGATAATGAATAACGTCACTATATTTAATTTAGCAGGAAACCAGACAAAAGCTCGCGATGCGTAGCCAACCGCACAAACTTTGTTACGAATACCCTTTGATGTGCGTCGATTTACCGACAGCGCAGCCAAACTTTGGCCACACGTGTTGTGACAACGCAAATCTTCGCGTTATCGCGATAGTATGGGCCCAGCATAAGTAATATTTTTCTCAAAGGTGTACTTGATATCACGTGAAATCCATTTGCAATGTGATTTCCAATGGATTAATGCTAGTCAAGTGCCCTTGACTAGCGCGACGTAGTGAAGTTTCTTTTTAATATTGCCAAGAACTTCACCATAGATCGAACACGAACTTTTATCGTGTCAACGCGAACACGAATCTTCGCCATCAAGTGTGTCTGTAGCATAACAAATAACAAATGAAGTCCAATCCACCTGCGGTCCGCGCAGCAGCAGCTCGCCGGCGCGGTGCGGGGGCAGCGCGCGCCCGTCCGGCGCCAGTACGCGCGCGGCCGTCGACGGGACCAGTTGTCCCGCCGCGCCCACTTTGCCCGCCGGATACACGTACGGCGTCAGCAGTGTCACCGGCGAACTCTCCGTCATGCCGTAGCCTGTCACGCACATTCTCATAGTACAAAAATGTAATTTTATAAAATATTGGCATGCGGGCAGAAAAGCCATCTCCGTCGGCCATAAACGTCCACAACCTATAATGTGGATGCGTTGCCAACTAAATACCAACCCCCCTTTACGGACTTCCTCTCTCACTCACCTCACAAAACACAGCAGCATTAACATGCTGCTATTTCACGACGGTATTCTGTGAGATCGTGGTAAATACGCGGTTCGAGTTTGGCCCTTTCGAGTAAATGGTGTTGGTATAGTTAGGCTCTACCACTCTAAACCACATACATATATGTGATAATACAAACAAAGACAAAGGCGGAAAGCAGGGACTAAACAACGGAGTGTCTTTACACTAGGTTCCCATGGTTCCTGCAGTTCGCTCTGCCAACCATGCCATGTGCGAAATAAAGCGTGAAACAAAAAAAAATGTACAAAGTATATAGAAAAAATAAAACCTTGAAGCAACTTAATATCATCCTTAGACTTGTCGCACTTCAGCAGAAACTTCTCCAGCATGCTGTCCGTGGTGGGGGCGGCGCCCACCATTATGGTAGTGACCGATTCCAAGTGCTTTTTGCTGACGGCGGGGTGTGTGGCGAGGAAGGCGAGTAGCGACGGAACCACGAAAAGGGTCACAGGCTTATATTCTTCTAAGCATTTGATATAATCTTCTGGTGTGAATCTACAGAACGTGATTATTCAGTTATTATGTTTGGAGGCATAAGTTAACGATGCGTTTTATTTACCAAGATGACAAATTACATGTACCATGGAATCATGTATAAATAGAAACTTCCTTTTAAAATATTATATATTTAAATATTAAAATATTTTTAAATTTTAGGAGAAACTATTTATACTTATAGACACACTTACTTGGGTATAGAGACTACGTGGTATCCAAGAGTGACGTTGTAATTAAGGATTCCGTTAAAACCATAAATATGGAAAAATGGTGGTACAGTTAAAACAACATCACCTTTACCTGAAATTGAGTCCAAATAAAATTAAATCCTATTACAAAGAAAGTTTGAGAATAATTATCTATTTATTATTATTTATTTGTATGTAAGAAACTTGTGTATTTAAGTATGGTTATCTAAATTAATAATAACAAAACATTATACTATTATGTATTTAAGAGGAAAATATTTGGTTTGAGAAGCTTTTTTTAGTGGCAGACCTCAACGCGTGTTTAGTTGTTTTAGCAACTGATGAAGAATGTGGAAATAAAAAAAATATCTTTCTTGAGTAGGCATCGAACCCACAAACCGTCGCGTTTACAGACGCTACGCCTCTGCACCACGGCGGTCCTCTGACTAACAAAAATTTCTCTTTTTGTATTTATATAAATTTTATCTAAATAATAGACGTTAAGATATTGAATATACCTATTAATTTATATTTGTAGGTTTATTATTATTTTTATCAAGATAATAATGAACTTCTTGGAAATCTTACCCATTTCTCCATCATATTTCATTAACTTCGGTGCTTGTACTTGTTTAATATTAGTAACTAAATTCTTGTGTGTCAACATAACTCCTTTGGGGAGCCCAGTAGTGCCGCTGGAGTAAGGAATAAGACAAACGTCGTCACAGTTGAGATCTGGCAGGTCCGCGTCGTGGTCAGCCATTAAAAGAGACTTTAATCCAAAAATATCTGAAATATTAAGTTAAGTAATTAACTATTTTGTAATAAAGAAAATGATGTTTGGTGTAATGAACTCTATTAAGTGTATTCTCATAAAAGATCGAGAGGATCCTAATAAAGTTCGTATATTGACTATAATAATAGTTTCTTTTATGAGAAACTAAAAATATATATGAGAAACTAAAATTATAAGTTTTAAATTTACTTCTTTTTAAATTTTGCATTTGAGCATTTTGTTAGTTTAGTTACAAGAAAGATTTCTTATTATTTCGTAATATTTTAAAAATATAATTTAACTATTAAATTGCAATAATCCTTATTCTTCTAAGTTTTCTTTACCTTTTGTCTTATCGTCATCACCTCCAACCCAGATAGTACCTTTATAGTCTTTAAGTGATTTGCTCACTTCTTGGGCTACGGGCATAAACATTTCAATGGTTGCGATCGCTTTTACATTGCAATCGGTGAATTGACGTCGCACCTCCTCTGTTAAATTAGATGTAAATTAATGCACATATTTTAAATTGTTTACATATATAGATCATTTTTTAAATTATCAGTTTCAATAAAATTATTTAAAAGAAAACATTTGTAATATCAACGATTACTTTTTTCTTCAGATAATCTTTCTTGGCCTCTACCAACGGCCACATACTATGAACACGTACGGAGCATGGTATGGTTCATAAGTTCCCCTACTGGACCATAGAACTTTGCCTCTAGATATAAAGAAATAACCACTGTAAATATATAATTGAGAGATAAATATATATGCCGTATGAACCGCAGCATCGCTTTGGGGTCAATTCCTATTCCGGGAATTACTTAATAATTTTCATTTACTCGTAAGAAATAAAACGCAACATCTCTCAACTCTCTCTTCCTCTATTTATTATTTTTTATATATATTACATTAAAGTAGTAACCTAGGTTTAGCGGGTAAATATTTATCTTTCTTATAAACAATCAGTTATATATTATATTTTACATACCTGCTGTATATAAAGGATTGGCGAAAGTCACTATAAGTCCCGCTTTCATTGCTCCATATATTAAGACTGCGAACTCAGGAATATTTGGAAGTATAAGCCCTATTCTTTCCCCAGGCGCTAGTTTCATATAACCAGACAGTGCGCACGCGCATCTCTCTATCATCAAACTCATCATACCATAACTGTAAGAACGCCCCGACGCACCGCATGTCTAAAAAAGATTTTCTTTAAGGTATAACTAACCAACTAACTGAACTCTCAAATACTGTATTTAATAATATTTATTTAGCTTAATCCGTTGTAGTATTTTCTATTGGTAAGTAAATATTGGAAAAGAAGAATCTTGAGAATTTGATAAGTTATTGTTTAAAACAATAAGAGATATATTATTACTATACCTATAAATTGATTTTACATTTGATAAACAAACAAACGTGTTCATATATTTTTAGACAATCTACATTATTTGGCAAGGGACTCGATGATCTTGACCGTTGTAGTTTGACTCGATGTTGTTATTTATAGGCAGACATATTATATTATAATATGTACCTATATTTTATTCAACCATGTACCATATAAAACTTATAATGCCTGTTCTATAAACAGCCACTTTCCAATAAATACTATCTAGTGTCTAGAAGTGAAACTTTAATCCCATTCCAGTATTAAATAACGAGTAAATAAAAACCTTGTACCTGTCATATAGGGTGTCCAGGAAGTAGGGACCAATATTCCGAATATTTTTATTTATATTATTTTTAAGTTTAAATTATTCACGCAAATTTAAAATATTTATAAATGTTAAAATATAATTTTAATTATTATATGTAAAAACATACGTATAAAAATTATGATCACCCAAAATGATAGAACATTAGGCAATGTGCTTATTAAAGTCTTTCAAGATGAATTCGATTTTGTAACGTTACAACACAGTATTTTGTCCACAAAAACTGTTTTATAGACATAGATATATAATTACTTATCACTTGTTTTATGATGTTTAGGTTCTCCATGACAACTTTAATTTAACAAATAAAAGTGATCAGACTTTTAATGATAATGTTTTAGAATAACAAACATGAAAAATCCATTTTTTCCGTTAAATGATACCAGAGAATGTTCCTAACTTCTTGGACACCCTATTTACAGTGTACCTACACACTATCTTAAGTAGAACCTACACTCATACTAATTAAACAATACTATCTTTCAACAAAATTATCGTACAATTATATCGTCTCACTCTTGTATTAATTTAGTTTTAAATTAAATTAAAATAATATAATAATATTTATGAAAAGTAGTTCAAATATATATATCTTACATACGTAATATAATCAGATATAAATTTTAAATATTGAATTTTTAAAGAATTATTATAAAAATTAAAAAGATATACATAAAATATTATATTTATTCGATCATACAAACGCGCCTGTAAAAGCTTATTTTAAGAAAGAGTACTTGACATTGTATAAATATTTATTAATATTAATAAATTTAATAATATTAATATAATTTTATTGTAAACTTCAGTCGTGCCAACTTCAGGTAGCCTCAACCTTCAATTTCTATTTATATTCTCCTATGATACAGCCGGAGACTGCATCCGCGATTATAGATACTTGTTTAGTGAACTTTGTACTCGAAATGATCATGAAAACAAACGTTTTAATTGACCTGATTGTAGGTTTAGGGCTTCGTTGTGTAACATATATGGAGTAAATTTAAAATTTAAATTGGTGTCCTTTCTATAAGGAGGATTTGTAAAATATTAAAATTAAAAAAAGAAGAAAAAGTAAGTACTTACCACACAAGGAGCGTCCATCCATTTATCGATGTCTTTAAAAACATGTTCAGTAAGAGTTTCCTTTCCAACGGTGATTTCACCATGGGGAGAACTCAACACATTATGCTCTAACACTGTTGCAGTTTTTGTTGATAAAGTACTATTTAATTTTCTATCAAGTTTGTAAATTTGCTTTTTTTCACATTGCTTCTTATTTAAACCGTTTATTATTTGGCGCGCTAGATTCCCGCGTAAAATTTTCAAATGAGACATACTTGTAATGTTTTCACGCGAAACGTTAGCGGATAAATGTTCGTCGCCGCCGTTTCCTTTATGTTTTGGCCGCACTCAGCGCACGTCACGGGGCAAGGTCCGTTTAATAATCCAAAGAAACTATGCCATATCAAAACTAAGGTAGGTATGTGCTTTTGTTAATTATTATTATTGTTTACTTTTACTAGTTCTAAAAACAATATTAACCCTTCAAATTAATTATTTTTAAAACATTGATAACTTTACATATTAAATGAATAATTCTTATTTTATTTTATTAAATAATATTTATTAAATATTTTTGAAAACCATATGATATTTATAAGAATCATTTACTATATACCTAGCAATCTATCTATTCCATTCAGAAAGATTTTACAACATTAGTTTATCGACCTTTTTGTAAAAATTTTGCAAAACTTATTTATTACATTTTATTATATGTATTTTTTAACTTTCAAAACATATATATATACATATATATATATATATATATATATATATATATATATATATATATATATATATATATATATATATATATATATATATATATATATATATATATATATATATATATATATATATATATATATATATATATATATATATATATATATATATATATATATATATATATATATATATATATATATATATATATATATATATATATATATATATATATATATATATATACATATATATATTTCATCTATATGTCTAATTAAGTCTTTAATCTTATTTAGTCATAATCAAATTTACAAGTGTGGGGAAACTAAAATTATGAGACTTTTTGACTGTATAACATTAAATTGTTCTGTTTTTCAGTATAAGATGTATACAAGATATCCGGGGATTCATTTGATAGTTTTCCATTATGGACGAAATCCTACTGTCCTTTAAACAACTTTCATTGAATGAATACATTCTGAATTAACTTTATTTTTCTTTTATAATTTTATCAACCCATTTGTTAAAAGTAAATAAAACAAAAAAATTGATAAAATAACAACAATCATTTATTCCTCTAAATTTAAATATTCCATTACCCGTTATACTCTGTACGAAGCACACGTTACATTACATATAAATCACGTATTAAACTTTGTAACTTGCATGTCTAAAGTTAAAAAAAACAATACGTTCGTAACAACTTTGTTTATAAATAATAGTATATAATAGTCATAATATTATATTTAATATTATAAGAAAAAAATATGTTAACGTTATATAAATAAACATGTACGTATTAAGATCCAAAGTTCGATGAAGCTCTTTGATTGCATCCATTGTCTCATCGAGCTAATTTAGATAATCAAACTGCAACCGTTATTGCGCATGCGCACATAAATCACTTGTAAATAAATTAAATATATACATTTGCCATAGTAATTAGATTATTTATTTAAATTTACTCAATTATCAGATAAGAGATATGCAAAGAAATATTTATAAATAAGAAAAGATAAAAAAAGAAAAATAGAGAAGAGAAGAAAAAGAAATTTTATGAAATAATTTAAAAATTCGTGCACTTCTTTGTTTTGATATTAACATTATTATTAAGTTTGAACATTTTTAATATAGTACTAAATTTTTTGTTTTTATTTCATATAAAATAAAATAAATTATCCATCAAGTAAATAAAAAAGGTGTATCCCATAGAATTCATAAAAACGTTTATAACATGTTACAACATTATAAACAATAGTAACAATAATATTATTTTTAAGAAAATTTACACCAATTATTTTTATTTGTTAGCACATTTTAAATTGTATATCAAAAAATAACATAGGCATGTGTTATTACAGGTAATTTACCTGTGGAGAAATTATGTTGTTTACAATAAACCTTTAATTTACTTACCTGTTTTAAATATAGTAAAATATAGTGTCCTTATATTAGCTGCTTTGTACGTCAGTTGCGTTTTTAGGCTTTGAACTGGTGAACGCTTGGTGCGCGATCAGCTCTTTGAAGTAACCGTCTGGTTTCGCCATTAGTTCGTTATAGGTGCCCTTCTCTACAATAACGCCGTCGCCTATAACCGCCACCTCGTCCGCCGATTGAATAGTACTTAACCTGTGGGCTATTGTCAACACCGTACGATCTTTACTGATCTCTTTCAGTGCTTTGTCCACTAAATATTCCGAATAAGTGTCTAGTGCTGAGGTAGCTTCATCGAGTATCAGGATTTTTGGATCCTGTAATATAAATGGTTTCGTTATTTTGACATCTAAGTTTTTATAATAATATAAATAATAATATTCCGATGTCTTATTTCTGATTAGGTTAAATCTAAAAAGAAAATGAGCAAAACCCATAATCGAGTGGTGGACATCCGAGAATGTTCACTTACGAAAGCGATAAGAGGACCGTATATATAAAGAATAGAATTTTAAGAGCTACGCAATATAGCACAATTACATACTCAGGTATATACCTGTATAGGTATATACCTATATTTACAATGTTACACGTTATTTAAGAAATCTGTGTCCTTAATAACATACATATACCTAACCAATTTCAAAGTAATTATTTTACATTATACTGCCACTTCAAAAAAAATAAATACGAAAACGTAACGTTAAGATAAACTTTTTTGTGTACTCACTTAAATAATTCAAATATTATTAGGTATATGAACAACTTATCGAGTAAACTATGTTTCGACACAGTTTTTCTTATCACACCAAGTTCTTGACCTAATAAATAGAATGTTTCAGTGATAATAGACCATGAAAACTGAGAAATTATCATCTTCATTAAATTACATTATTATATAATCTCATAATTACATCGAAACCTTACGTTTACATACAGCATAAAGTTATTTAAAGGAACTTAACATTTTGTCTATCATAAGCAGAATGTAGTAATTATTTTGAAAATTCTGTCTAAATGCGAGAGTCGTATTAAGCTCAAATCAAATAAACTCAAATAATTATTCCGATAGATTCGTGAGTGTCTCCGTACCATAAGTTATTAAAACAACCGCTACAAAACTTTATTTATTTTATTTCTTTACCTTTACAACTTGTAATTAACTATAACCTAACAATATTTGCATATTATTATATACCACATATATTTAAATCAGTTTTTCCAAGGCAATTGAAATTATAAATTTGTTTCAATCAACCACGATGTTTTACATGAAATATCCATATTTTATATCAATTTTCTCAATCAGATCAACCTAGAATATTCAGCGTCAATTATTTCTTTCTTTTTTTTATTATAACGTCTTAATATTGTAGAGTATCGTAGTTTCTTTTTTATTTTTAGTGGAGTGCCGTAAAAATTGAAAAACCTTAGAATCAAGAGACGCTTAATGAAACAGAAAAAAATATTAGTCAAGTGTGAGTAATATTCGCACACTGAGAGTTCTGTACCCATTTCATGATTGTAAGGTAAGGTAAGGTTGGTGTATGGGAGGCCCCCCTTAATATTTACTTTATCGTAATTTAAACATTTATTTTGTAAGGTAATAATACAAGTAAATATACTGTAAGAATTTGTAGCATTTACCTATTATCGTTTTTATTATTGAGCAAAACATGCGAAAAACAACTTGTTTATTAAATGGGAACCTCTCAATATTTAATGTTTAGCATTTGTTGTCATAGCGTATATAGCCTGGAAACAGACAGACAGACAGCGATGGCTTAATAATAGGGTAATAACTCTTTGGATATGGATCCCTAAAAAATAAATGAAAAAATGGAGGGAAAGTACTTTTAGGACAATATTTTTAATAGTTTTCTATATCATTCTTAATAAGTATTGTTTGCACAGTAACTATAGTGTTAATTTATATAATATTAGCTGTTGCCTGCGGCTCCGCTCGCTGTTTTTAAAGGAATTACGCACATTATATCTTTAGTGGTATGCCCGAGTTAAAGTATCTTAGTAATTTGTAACATTTACCTATACACTCTTGATAATGCTAGGTACTAAATACTAATATTGCGATTTGGTTTGGACCAATGTTAGTCATTTAAATTATTATAAAAAAGTAATTATTATGACATAACTGTTTTTGAATTTTTTTAAACCTGAAATAAATGATTTTTATATATTTTTTTTTGAGTATATTATATTGTAAAATATTATACATATTTTTAATAAGGTGTATTTCATAATACGCTACGACACAATAAAGTTTAAGATTTATGCAACTGAAAGAATGAACTTCTCATTATGATTCTTTAAACAGGTAACCGTCACAAAACAAGGGGAAAAAGCTTAGTAATCACGTAAACAGCTTATAATTTTGCATCGATTTAGCTTCAAACTGACGGAGTTTCATAGAAGCTTACCCCCCTTTTTCACTATCGTTAAGACAGAATTTCCAAACATCCTTATTGCGGCATTCTTAAACCAAATAGCCAAATATTAATTTTAATCGAATTAGCTTCAACACTGACGGAGTTTCAAACAAAGTTATCCCCTCTCTTTTACCCTCTTAATGAGCGAATTTCCAAAAAAAAGATAGCCTATATGTTAGCGACGACTAATAGCTATATTATTAGTTTTTTCATCTAAATTTTCATCTAAATCCGTCCAGTGGTTCATGATATTAGCGTGTGTAAAAATACAAAGTTACTGTTTTATTATATAAACAGATAATATTAGTAACAACAATTAATATAACATTTAAAACAGAATAATAAGTTAAAGCAAAAAATATGATAAACTATATATATACTATAATAACATTATTCACCACTGTCAATAATGACTATTGTAGATGAAGGATTATTACAGTTGTCATCAAACCAAGTATCCAAGTACCATCGGCCCCATTACTGCGTTTACTTCAGTGTACCTATGGACTTTTATTTATTGTTATTCTTTTTTTCTTTTGGGTAGGTTTTATAAAACGTCTTAAATGTATATAATAATTTGCGTGACATTTAGCTTCTAGAGCAACTTAATCGTCTGCTGTTCTTTTATAAATTTCGTATCATTTACTTTTTTATAACTCACTAATTTTAACGTTATTTCCTTGTAAAGAGGGGAAGTAGCTATATAGCTGATATGTTTGACTTGACAATTTGGACTTTTATCTTTTATCCATTTCATTTGCCACTGTTTCTTAAAAAATAAACACCTATTCTAATAATCAAATCCTTGTTTCACGGGAACTAGCATTCGATTAGAACTAGCATTGTGTCTTTTTTTTAAACAAACATTAACATTTTTTTGCTTTTACATTTAAATTTATTTTAGTCTGCATACTGAATGCATATAGACACATTCACAAGCACTAATACACTAAGACAGTACATACGCTGTTTCTGCAGAAGCAGATTTCTATCTACTTCTTGATACTTTTATAATGTCTTTTAATTCGGATCTTAATTCAGAACTAGGTACAATGTTATCGCTCTATTGGCTTTTTACTCATTTTAAAACAAGGCTCTAACAGCAAGTATTAGTATAATTAATATACTCACGTTTATAAAATAATATATAAATATTATTGAATATTAATAGAACTAAATTTTATCAATTTATTTTAAAATTATTTCGTGCATCATCTAAATTTAAAATATATTATTAGCTAGCCTTAATAAACCTGGTAAAAGTATAAAACAAGTATTATTTTCTGAAAATAATAAAAAATAGACGTTTTTCAAACAAAGTAAAAAATTAAATTGTTCTACTGTCAAAACGGCAAAAATATATCACTTTCTCTTTCGGTTATTTTTTGAATGAAAGATGATAGATTGACAACATTTAATAGTATTTTTGTAGTACGAGATCTTTACGTCATTCGTGTTTAAACATGTGTACCTCAGGCGTTACACAGCACGCATAAATATCAGGCTTACTATTCGACATAGTCACACAGACAAATTCTAACTCTAAAGAGTTGTCTGTAAGAGATTGCTATATGCAATAAGACCGCCTTTGCACGCTTCTCTTTTTTGTTATATTTACTTGTAATCTTATGTACACTGTATCTTTTGTCTTTTGTGTGCAATAAAGTGTTTATAAAATAAAATAAAATGATGACCGGGGATGAAGCGTGAAGCTACGTAAGTACGTACAACGTAAGCCGTCCTATTTCATTATATTATTTTTATATTTCATTGTCAATTCTATAATATTAATATTAGTATAAATGAGTGGTGTACCTTGACGATGGCCCTGGCGATGGCGACGCGCTGCTTCTGTCCGCCGCTGAGCTGCGAGCCGCGCGCGCCCACGGCGCGGCCCCAGCCGCCGCCGCGCGCCACCTCCTGCAGCTGCGCCGCGCGCGCCGCCACCAGCCACGCCGCGCTCTCCTGCATTACACGACAAATTACTACTATTACGACACTTGGATCAGTCATTCTCAGCCTTTTTTTGTTGCAGCACATATTTAACGATTTTAAAATTTTGCGGCACACAAAGAAAAATCTGATAATTAATATTCAACTAAAACAACACGTTTTGTACGCAGAAGTGGCGAGTGTGCGCCGACTTGAGATATATTCCTATTGCTATGCACGCCGCTTTATCATAATTTGGCACTTAGGAAAAACGCATCGCAAACTAAATAATAAATTATTTTTTTGTGGATTTAAATATATATTCATGTTAAAAATATTTTCTTTTTAAATGATATACTTTAATAATATTATATATTTGCAAAATTTGGTGGCACACTTTTCAAATTTGGCGGCACACTTTTCAAATTTGGCGGCATGCAAAAATGTCGCGGCACATTAGTTGAGAATCACTGACTTAGACGGACCGACGGGCAGAGAGACTTCAAATACGAAGTATAGCTCTAAAATAAAAATATGTAAAAACTGTGCAGTTTCCGTGACCTCGTTACTGATATATAATGAAAGGAGGAGTTTCTTAGTTCAACTTGTACATTTTGATAATTATTTTGCACTTTAAACAAATTTACAGTACTAATCATTTTAAGGGAATTGTCAAATCAACATAGGTTTTTTGATATCAGGGATATTAAAAATATCCTCCTGATATCTGATGTGAAAGTAACAATAAAATAAAAGTAATTCAATGTTTTATTTAAATGGTCAGAACATTTGTACCTTGTCATCTTGCGCAGGATTGTAGTCATCGTTAGCACCGTACAGGATATTTTCTTTTATAGATCCGCTAAATAGGACAGGTTCCTGAAGCAAAGTATTTATACAAGTATATTATTTATAATTAACACGGAATTACTTACAAGTAAAACCCTAATTTCTATACACTTAAACTTTACCACACTTTACTAATTCATGAGTATAAATTAAAAAGTATTTAGTTGGTTTGCTTACGTATTTTAAATATTTTCATAATTTTCAAAGTGTTAATCCATACTGAGGATAGAAAGAACACTAAAAAGAAAGAAAGAAGATTGAACGCAGCGGCATTTAATACCGCGCCCTCTTACGATTATTGTTTTCCCTCAACCAAAAACTCTTTTTATTTTAATAGATGAGGCAAAAACTGGATAAAAAAAAATTAAGATTTCTATTGATATCTTAATTAGCCATTGCTACTAAGCTAACTAAATCATAAAAATAAAAAAGAATCGCAAAAATTTAACATTCAGAAAAAATATTCACCTGACTGACATAACCAATATGGCTTCTCAACCAAACGGGATCCAATTGCTTCAAGTCCATGCCGTCGAGCAGCACCCTTCCTTCATCAGGGTCATACAATCTAAGTATAAGTGATGCTATGGTACTTTTCCCACAACCTGATCTTCCAACTAAAGCTATACTCTTCCCAGGTTTCAAATGTAAATTTAAACCTTTAATCAAGGGTGCCCCAGCGTACGTATAATGCACGTTTTCCAATATAATTTCCCCTCGTGGACGCTCTTTTGGCCGAATGCCACCTAAAATAACAAATATCATAATAAGGTAAAGTTAAAAAACATGTTATTAAATTAAAAAAAAATTACGATTAAACATATACACATTAGGTGTATGTTTAATTTTTTTTTTTTTTTTTTTTTTTTTTTTTTTTTTTTTAGCTTCACGCTTTATCCCGCACATGGCAGGGTAGGCAGAGGGAACTGCAGGAACCATAAGAACCTAGTGTTAAGACACTCCGTTACTTAGTCCCTGCTTACTCCGTCCCCACTTTCCGCCGTTTTCGAGGCATTGCGTATTGAGTGGCGGAACTCAACGCCGCGCTTTGCCTTAGATGCCAGAGCGAAGAAAATGGAAATAGAAAAATCCATCTTCTCCGACTGGGGATCGAACCCAGTAACCGTCGCGTTACAGGCAGACGTTTCGCCTCTGCGCCACGACGGTCCTCAAGGTGTATGTTTAATCGTAATTTGTTTTTATTTTATATTTTATATTGTATGTAAGGAAATAATATATATTAAGGAAAGAGTAAAGTGTTACGAAATCTAAGTGTAAAACTCAATGTTACATTTTTAAGAAAATTCATTATTTATTGATGAATTTAATCTGTTACATATTCATTTGTAATCTACAAGATTTTCGACTTAGTGTGGTGAACGTATATACAAAAATAATTCTCGATGTGGAGGTCGAACCCACAACCTTCGCGTCGACAATCACAAGATAGCAATCAAATATTTTTTAGCAATATATTATACTCAAAATCTCATTTAAGTTCAATTTTTTAATAAAAAAAAAAAAAAAAAAAAAAAAAAAAAAAAAAAAAAAAAAAAAAAAAAAAAAAAAAAAAAAAAAAAAAAAAAAAAAAAAAAAAAAAAAAAAAAAAAAAAAAAAAAAAAAAAAAAAAAAAAAAAAAAAAAAAAAAAAAAAAAAAAAAAAAAAAAAAAAAAAAAAAAAAAAAAAAAAAAAAAAAAAAAAAAAAAAAAAAAAAAAAAAAAAAAAAAAAAAAAAAAAAAAAAAAAAAAAAAAAAAAAAAAAAAAAAAAAAAAAAAAAAAAAAAAAAAAAAAAAAAAAAAAAAAAAAAAAAAAAAAAAAAAAAAAAAAAAAAAAAAAAAAAAAAAAAAAAAAAAAAAAAAAAAAAAAAAAAAAAAAAAAAAAAAAAAAAAAAAAAAAAAAAAAAAAAAAAAAAAAAAAAAAAAAAAAAAAAAAAAATTCGTTTTCCAAACATACATATATTATACTCAAACTCGCACTCGAAATGTTAGGCTTCCGTCACTCAAACAAAAATTTCTGTCGGTTGTATTTATTATCGCATGGGTATTATTCCTCTAATCTGACTACTAACATACTGGCTAGTAACACCTTCCGATAACCTTTCGACAAACCACACAATCAGCGTTCTATCAGGAGTTATAAAGGTTTGTATCGATTCCGATCGCGACGGAATATACAAACTCATTATATAGTACTAAAAGGATGTAAATTAATTCGATCATTATTTGAATAATTAATGAAAATAATTGTTTTTCATACAATTATCGCCGCATAGGTTTTTTTTTGGCAAAAGTCCCATCGCCATTATAACAGGGACTTTAGTAGGTAGAGTAATCAATCCAAAGGAATTTATGTTTAAAAGATCCTTGGGGCCCTCCTATTAGAAGACATATCCAATTGCTTCAACACGACCCTCCAATTCCGCTGAACTCACACTTCTTTTTAGGGAATGGAATTTATAAGTATAAACAAGTTTCGAGTCTAGCGCGGAATTGATGCGCCGGTGTCATTAAAAATGTGAGTAAACAATTGTTAAAGTAAATTGACTAAACGCGAATGATTATTAAATTAAATATATTGACCTTTAATTACGAAAAACTGATTATTATTAATCACAGATCGGGGGGTTGGGACTAGGAATTATTTTTGATTAATGACGTTTAGTAACTTGATTTTGCCTAAACTTGTTAAGCTATTTCTTTTATTTTTTCATACCTCTATCTGGTACGAGCGGGAATTACCCACGCCATGATCTACCTCGCTGAGTGCCATATCACGTTTGTTGTTGGCCCTCTCTCTACCACCGCCTTGGCTGTGGGTGGCACGGTACCCTCGATATTGATTACCGTCGGTAATTATAACGTCCCCTGGAATTTCGAAAATAGGAACTTTCTCTGTTTCTGGTCATTCATTGGATTAGAAGTGACATGGTAACTCCTCATCTAATGCCAGATTTTAAGCCGTCTTTTAAAGATGTAAAGTTCCCGCGCTGTAATTATAGTTTCCGGTTCTACGATTTCCAGACCCATCAGCAAATCGTTTAGCTTGCTTGTTTTCATTAAGGTTTTACGCACCTTATACTCTCTGTGTCGTTAATCTGCCTTGAAATAGTTAAGTCCAACAAACAGTTCAGGGATTTGCTTCCCGTCCTTGCTCGATGGTCACTCATCTGCTTAAAATTCAGCAAACCTTGTTTTGGATGGCCGTAGCATATTTTTTTCAGCAAAAGCTCTTTTTTCATTCATGATTAAGTCTGACATACTGAGAAAGCTTGATGTAATTTTAGTTTTTCTGCTGGATTGCGGATAAACGATTTTCAACACAAGTTTATTAATTGGTGCTTCGAATCGGCAGTAAGCGTGTGTCATAATAGTCACGGAATCTATTAACTGTTTAGTTTACGATAAGTCGTCATTCCTAACCGTTAACAAACTCAGTGCAAATTTTTAAATCAAATTTTTCATGTTTATAGTTCGGTAGTCGCACCTGAAGTACTATAAATTCCTTAGAATCGGATGTCGTTGTTGCAAGTTGCAAAAGAGTAGCTCAACCATATCTTTTACATGACAGAGAATTGCTGGAATAAAATCGACAATAAACTCACTAGCGCTAGTACTAATCTTTACCACTATTTAAGTTCTTTTTGCAACTAAGCAAATTTAATGTTAAATATTGGCGATACAAACTATTTTCTTGTTCGCTTAACTTAACAATGTAAATATTACCCCTTTTCTACTTCAGGCCAATTTTTTCTTAAATAGTCTTTCATATCAGTTTAAACTTTTGACATAATTTTTTAAATTATCTGCCATATCAAATATTAAAATATACATATTACTAAAATTCATTAATTTAACTATTACGTAGATTTGTAGTTATACAAAATAATTATGCCATACTTAACTTACTTACAATAGATTGCCACATAATATTATTATTAATCATTGATAAACTAAGTCGCTCTGCGTGCATTCCTTATATAGGCATGTTCTGCATTCCGGAGGTCACTTTACTTTCGCCACTGTTTTGACACATCACAATTAATCTCTTTCTTGTATATTAAAAAATTTTTGACAACGGCTTCAATCGGGCAACTCCTTCAATTTAGGTGTCTTGTTCATCACAGCGGAGAACCGTGTAGGGTAAGCCCGTTGACGTCTGAACGGATCCAGGAAGACATATTGATGTATACCCTGCTGACCGCGATGATTCCATTTTCTGTATACTCTCCAACAACGTCGATGATAAACAGACCCATCAATAGCAGCATTATAATTAAAAGAATGTTTTGTGGTGTACGCATGTGAATTTCAATTCTTTTTATATATCATTATTTTTCACATCTACGGAATTTTGGTTTATAAAAATGCCTCCTTTTCTACTTTTGAGTTACACATATTTTAAAATACAGTCACATATTAACTGTATTAATTTAATACTTTCGGTATTTACAACAAGCATCTCTCGTTACCGGGGGGGGGGGGGGGGGGAGGCTCATACCGCGCTGGCAGGGTCGCCATATAAGGACGAGGTAATGAACACTCGAATGTGATATAAGACGATTTATTACGTTACTGGGTGTGGGTTTTATATTATGATGCACTAAACATGTTATATCTAGATAATACCATACATTCATTATAAATGTACATTATCATAACTGTAAATCCATGATCAGAATAGGTTTATGTTATGTACTTCTTTTTTTTAGCTTCACGCTTTATACCCGCACATGGCGGGTAGGCAGAGAACTGCAGGAACCATACGAACCTATTGTAAGACACTCTCCGTGCTTAGTCCCCTGATGTTCTCCTTTCCCCTTTTCCGTTCCGCCGTTTTCGATGCATGCGTGTTGAGTGGCGAAACTCAACCGTCCGCGCATATTATAATGTATATTTAGAAAAACGTTTACAACGCATATATTTTTTATAATTTCCTGCGCTTTTCATACTGAATCAGAGTTCAACATTCCAAATTAGGTTGCAATTCCATATCATATATTTTTTTTTTTTTAAAATTAATCTTACATTTGCAAGGGTATTTAATGTTGGTTGTATCCATAAGTTTCCTACTACCGCAAAATATAAAAAATAACGATATTTATTTCATATACTATGAAAAACAATACTCGTAACGTACCCTGACTAGTCGCGCTACGCATCTTGTAATTGGCCTAGTGATGCCCCTGTCCGAACCATGCCATACGTAATGGCCATTGATTGAAACCGGTGGAACCACGCACAACCTATCAATGCTAGCGACGGGACATATAAACCTGAAATTATATATTTATATAATCAAGGGTTGTATATTTCATTTATTTATAAAAGGGTAAGTTGATAAACCATATCTTTGATCAAGAAGATTTTAAAGCTTCACCACTTTTTCCCGCACACGACAGGATAGGCAGATGGATCTGTAGAAAACTTAGTGGTAAATCTCTGCTGCTTCGTCTCGGGCTTTCCTTCCCGCCTTTTTCAAAGGCATACCGTTTTGCCCTCTTCCAGAGGGATGAAAATGGACACAGAAAATTCGATCTTCTCTGTGAGATCGAACCAAAGACACCGTTTATGTTAAACAATAAAATTGTAAGTTTTATATTAAAAACTCCCTGTTGGCAATGTCTCTCTTCCCGTTTTTTATAGGAGACTGTCGTCTGAATCGGTTTTAATTCGTTAGGTCATTCAAAAGTGTTTGTAAAGTCGTATTTGATGAAGAATGAAGATTTTAAATTTTAAAAGTGAAACTTAATTTTGACCCAGATATCTGACATGCTGTATATTTGTACCATATTGCATTAAGGCTGTTCTTATGAGCAATCTGATAGTACTGCCCACAAATACCTTATTCACTTTATAGTAAATCCCCTCAGTGTGTATTTATTCACTAAAGGTATTGAGATAAGGCCCGAGTAAACAATTTATTTTTATTTCTTTTTTTTTTAGCGTTCACGCTTTATCCCGCACATGCCAGGGTAGGCAGAGGGACTGTAGGAACCATATAACCGAGGGTTAAGACACTCCGTTACTTATCCCTGCTTACTCCGTCCCACGCACTTCCCGCGTTTTCCGAGGCATTGCGTATTGAGTGGCGGACCTCAACGCGCGCTTTGCCTTATATTCCCAGCGAAGAAAATGAAATAGAAAAATCCATCTTCTCCGACTGGGGATCGAACCCAGTAACCGTCGCGTTACAGGCAGACGTTTCGCCTCTGCGCCACGACGGTCCTCAAGACGGTCCTAAACAATTTGCAAAGCTATCATTTTAAAATCGAAGTCATAAATGAAAAATCTGATCAAATCTACTTATTTCAATTACAGAGACGTACATCGGAAATGAAACATTCTCAGTTTTATTGAAAATCATTTATCGACTTAATGGATTTTATCAAAGTTAATAAACAAGATCTGAGCGTACATGTCCTTAATGATAATTCCGGTAGATTAAATGATTTAGTTTGATAAAAGACAGTGTTGCGATAGTTTAACTTTATACTCCGTTTGAAACGGCATAACTAAAACACAAAATATGAAAACTTTTAAATTTATGTAATTACCATCATGCCTGTCCCTGCTCCCACCATAAACATAGATCTCAAGCCATCACTCACATTGTCGCTTAGATTTCTGCCCACTAATTGTGAGTCCGCAGATAACCTATTAACAAGTTCACCTGTAGAGGTTTTACTGAACCAAGCTGGTTCTTGACGCATTATTGATGCAAACACTTGTTTACGAAGCGCTTGTGTCATTCTTTGACCTAAAATTTTAATATTATATTAACATATTAATTAGTAGCTTTATTCATAATAAGTAACATTTTAAATTGTATTACTAAAAAGAAATAGATAAGTTTACAATATTGCATTTATTTTTACAGTATGTAGTTCAAAGTATTTTATTGTGCAGTTTATATTATTATATTATAACATTTATCTTAAGATTTTCAATCATGCTTAAAACATAGTATATCATTAATTAGCTCTGTCACTAAGAAATAATGACTCTTGATATTAATAAACATATAAAAAATTTGACAGTGCTCTAGACAATTTTAAGATGTTCAAGTAAACACTGCTGTAGTTAAAAAATGACCTATGCAATTAATTATGTTATCATGGTGCAAATGCCAAGTATACATTTACGATTGTGGTTGAATTGAAGTTTTTAAAAAAGTTTTATCATGAACTTCTCTACACATATATCAATATTTGGTTATATTATCAACTAAATTTTGCCGAAATTCTTATCCTCTTATCTCACTTCTCATAAAAATCATCTCATCTCAATTTTTTTCATATTAAAAAAACATACAATTTGAATCCCAAAATTATATGTCTTTATCTATTTTTTCTATCTTTAGTGTGGATTAACACTAAACATCATAAAAATAATCAACATTTTTCATTAAGGTACAACTATTCATTCTTCCATTCTTTATATACATTTATAACAGAAAGTTGAATTAAGGTTACCAAGCATTTCATGTATGCTTGGTGCAACCATGGTAGTTCTAAGCTTAATGGAATGTCCTAATTCTGACACACTCCTAGCACTATTAGTAACATTTTCATTCACTTGCAACCCAATTGATAAGATGTAGTATAACATAAGTTCTACCTACAATAGATTTAATTCTTTCCACCATCTCATTTATAGACAGTTCACAGAAAATTGTATCACCTAAGTCATATTTCAAGACTGAACCACTTATACATATTATTACCTAAAAAATTATTTACTAATTAACTGAGTAAATAATGTCAGGGTAATTAGTTGAAGTTGCAAGAAAAATATCAATCCTCTTAATAATGAAATATATGTATTGCAAGATTTATCTAATGACCTTTATATAAGTAGATAAATATTTTTTGTGTAAAAGATAGTCATGATGATACTATATATATGATGTTTTTTATTAGTATTATTAAAGACAATGCTTCTCTAAATGAATCATTCAACATATTTAAAGAAGTCTTTTCATAATCTTGTAAGCTTGTTGATAATCTTATTTTATTACAAGATTATAAGAACTTAACTAGGAAGTTACAATAAGTATATTGGTGCAAAAAATATGTTTTATCAACTTCAGTTATTCTGCAGTGGTGATTATTAAATTTTAAGGACAAATTCATAAAAAAATGTCAAAATTAGCCCTCAGAACATAAGGAAAGCAAAACAGTACTAAATAATACTAAATTACCTGTCAGATTAAAGTATTAACTGACATGCTTACATTCAATGTATGTATGTACTAATTACTAACACTACTTCATTGAATATATTTAATTTCTATAACAACAAGGTACAGAGCCTTTGAGCTGTAATACTATTGTTGTTATATCACCATAATTTTTGATTGTATTGAGCCTTATTTATATAATTAGTGCTTTTAATGATTAAGTATTATGTATGATTAAGTACTAAGTAATACGTATGATTAAGTATTATGTATTAATGTATTGTATGTCTTTATTATACCATATTTTACCAGATATTGACATTAAGTAAACTCTGCCAAAATTGCATAGGCCACCAAGTAGGAACACTCCACATAATGTCAGACAAAGGCTATCCAACTTCTCTCTTGCAGTTACTAAGTCAGTAGTGCCACTGTATATTATATCTAGAACCATACCCAATGAGAATGGTACAGCCATAGTGACACTTGATGATACAATTAAGAATCCAATGGCACCTGTAAACCCAATTTTATTTCATTAATAAAATAAGTTCAAACAAAAGTAAAAAAAAGTAAAACAATCTTTGCCTTTTCGAATAAATATAAACTATTATCTTTACAGATCTCTAGTGTTTCCGTCTTATCATTCATATCAATTTCGAATTATAAATTTTTAGCCTATATATACTATTCAGTGAATTATACATCAATTTAATATTATTTAATTTTATTACTGAAATATATATATATATATATATATATATATATATATATATATATATATATATATATATATATATATATATATATATATATATATATATATATATATACATATATATATACATATATATATACATATACATATACATATACATATACATATACATATACATATACATATACATATACATATACATATACATATACATATACATATACATATACATATACATATACATATACATATACATATACATATACATATACATATACATATACATATACATATACATATACATATACATATACATATACATATACATATACATATACATATACATATACATATACATATACATATACATATACATATACATATACATATACATATACATATACATATACATATACATATACATATACATATACATATACATATACATATACATATACATATACATATACATATACATATACATATACATATACATATACATATACATATACATATACATATACATATACATATACATATACATATACATATACATATACATATACATATACATATACATATACATATACATATACATATACATATACATATACATATACATATACATATACATATACATATACATATACATATACATATACATATACATATACATATACATATACATATACATATACATATACATATACAAATACATATACATATACATATACATATACATATACATATACATATACATATACATATACATATACATATACATATACATATACATATACATATACATATACATATACATATACATATACATATACATATACATATACATATACATATACATATACATATACATATACATATACATATACATATACATATACATATACATATACATATACATATACATATACATATACATATACATATACATATACATATACATATACATATACATATACATATACATATACATATACATATACATATACATATACATATACATATACATATACATATACATATACATATACATATACATATACATATACATATACATATACATATACATATACATATACATATACATATACATATACATATACATATACATATACATATACATATACATATACATATACATATACATATACATATACATATACATATACATATACATATACATATACATATACATATACATATACATATACATATACATATACATATACATATACATATACATATACATATACATATACATATACATATACATATACATATATATATATATATATATATATATATATATATATATATATATATATATATATATATATATATATATATATATATATTTATACACATTCTTTACTTTGAGTTATAATAGCTCACACTCAACTTTAAGAGTTGTTATACTACTATTAATATTTATTTACAAACAGAATACTATTTTTATATAGGTAAATATTACATAATTAATTTACCTGCAAGTGTCCATTTTTCTGGTTCCTGCTAATGAAAATAATCGCTTTAAGTCCGATATCTTTAATCTAACATTAACTTTTTTCGGAACTGTTACTTCAGTATTACTCTTGAGAGCTTCGATGTGTCCATTTTTCTTTTGAGCATCTACTTGGCTAGTATAGTACCGTGTATTTACATAAAATAAATTTCTTCCACGAAATAAGGTCCTTTCATAACTATTTCGTAACACTGGAATTTTGTTACTAGAAAATAACCTGAATTTACGTTGTTTCCAGGAATGATATTGTACGGCCGTTTTAAAGCATATGATTCTCTGACTACTACACAATTTCAAATTGAACGTTTTACATAAAATTCTCTGCAACATTTTTAATTTCAACTTTTAATGAAAAGAAAATAAAACATAGTTGTCATCGCCCTGACATCTCATAATAAATGTAAGTTGACAAATATATATTTTACTTATTTTTTTACTGTCAATATATCAAAATTGCCATGTGCAAATTTGTGCTCAACTGGCATGCTCGAAATGTCATTTTACAAGAAAATAAAAGAAGTTAATAAGAAACATTGTGCTGTTATAATAATTATTTAATATATTTGCATATTGTACATCAATATAAAAGTAATATAATAAATTTTATATTTAATATTGAACTTAAACGTTGATCATTCATATAATGTACAATACGGGATATTAATTTAATGATATATAAAAGAAATCACACTTACGTATTTACTTCGTACCCAAATTTCCTTACATCTAATTCTTATGTAATTACTAGTAATCTAATTAGCAAAATAAATAGCAGCAATTATTTTGGTTCCTTCAACATGCTTATAATGAAAATAAATATTCTGGGCAAATACTTATTGATTACTAAAAAACAAAATGCAAATTATAAATATTTGGTTCTGGTTTGGAAATCGAACGAATTGCTTTTTTTTGTGGCTAGTTTTCCTAGAGGATTTTACCATTATGGATAAAACTTAATATATTTAAAAAAATATATTTTACTACCCCGCTAGGGATAGAGCGTGAAGTTAAGTTATTCCAAAAGCTAGCTAGCAGTAAAAAGCCAAAAAATATGGTTATTTCTTGAAAATATCATAAAAATATGGCAGTTTTTAACGATTTATATTGTTTATGACAACGAAAAATTTCCATATCCACTTATTCATCTTTGTAGTGACTGTCTTCAACAATTTCTAAATTTAAGTCTTTTCTGTTTTACAATAGCCTATTTTACAATATTAATGTTATGTATACTGTCACTGACTTCAAACAATTGGGTGGCCTAATATAGCTAATATTCGCTTACGTTTTAGTTTTGGGGCAGAAAAAATAATATATCTTTATAAATATTGACTTTAATATATTTATTATATATTTATCTTACAATTGTTTTAAACATACATCTTAACAGTGTATAAATTATAATGACTAAGCTACTGACATTTACCTATTACCATAAATATTACTATAAAAAAGATATAATACTAATAGTATAACATTGATTAAACAATATACATCTATATAATAAATTACATTATGGTTTCTATAGTATAACAAAATATTTAAATGAATGCAGCTACTACTTACTATTCAATTAAAACTCCCTATTTGAATTCTTTATTTGCAGAAGTGTTTCAATGATAAAAGAAATCAAATGAATTCTTTTAATAATTATAACTTGTTATCAATATAATGATCTATATCAGTTATTTTTTATGTGCATTATTTTAACTTTGTGTATTAATTATGTTTAGAACTATAAGGAACATTGATGAAAAAAAAATCACAAGTATTACTTAAATATTAAAATATAAGCTCTACCATTTTGCAAAAAATATATATATCAATAGAGACAAGAAATAGATAAAAAATTGATCATATTAGTTCTTAATTATGTCAAAGGCAGTGTAAATCAGGACAAATATTTAAGTACACGTTGATAAGAATCTAATGATGGCACAGATAATTAAATCGATATAAATTGTATTTACTTTATTCAAAAGAAATTGAGAATGGCTTAAAATAAAAGTCAAAATCTTTTAAGTACATTACAGTAAAAAAAATATTGATATAAATAATCCATAATTATGAGTTTTGAGAGTAGCTTATTATTAGTGAAGCAAATTGAAACAATGCAATATTTCTTTTAGGTAAATAAACATATTAAGTTTGTGACAACAAAAATAATAGTACTGTGGAAACAAAAAAAAAGGTATTTTTTCAGTATATATCTCGAAAACAACATTTTACATTTTTTTATAAAAAATTAAAAATATGTATCACCACTACATTGTTATATATTAACTTTGTCATGTTTACATTGCATACTATATATTTATAATTTGTTTCTTAAAGTATATATATTAATTTTAATTACATACACCTGTACGAATAAATTTATTTACTATTTAACTAAAAATAATTGATTACTGTAATTTTGAATAAATGTTTAGAAATACAGTTCATTTAAATAATCACAATGTAAAAACATTACATTCTAGAGAAATTAAGTTCACTGGACAGGGTGAATTACTTTACGTAAATTAAATATGGTTTTCACAAAACCAATATTTATTTATTTTTTTTGTTTGTTGTCATTAGGATTAAAATTTTAAATATTTCAATTTCTAATTTAAAATACATTTACTGCGTATAGTAAACTTTGTAATACAATGACTTAGATCGCCACAAACTATACGTATTGTCGAATTTCAGTAAATATACGCCTTCGCCTGGGTATGTATGAGAGCCAGCATAAACCTGAAATAAGCAATCATATAAGCAAAGAAATTAAATATATTATAAGAAATTAATAAATTTCAAAACATAACTAGCACTAACTTTTATAACTTTAACATTTTTTAAAGGTCCCTTTGTAAATCAGTGCAGGTGAAATATAACACTTTTATGGCTCAAAATTCGTCGGAAATTATATAAAAAATTATACTGTCATCGTAATTAAATTGATTTTTTAAAAAAAATCATATATAATAATCACCGTTAGTCGTTATCGGGTCTGACTGTAGAACGAGGTGGATGTAGGTACGATTCCCACTCGGGTAAAATGAATTAAAATCAAAAATCATTTTTTAATGTAGGTATCACAGATACACTTATGCACGTCAACTTATTTTCCTCGCTCTGGTATCAACATACAGCGCGGCGTTGAGTTTACGCTGTATAGTTGACGGTAATGCGGGATAAGTAGTGTCTAAACCCTTGATTCTGAGCCTTTTTTTGTTGCGGCATAAATTTAACGTTTTCAAAGTTTGGCGGCACACAAAAAACGGCTGAAAATTAATATTGAGCCGAATCACATATATTTGCCAATTTATACGAAAGAAAAGGTGCACTAACTATTATGCAACTTGTGAACTGTGCGCCGACTTGAGACATTATAGTTTTTTTGTGAATTTAAATATATATTTATGGTAAACATATTTTCCTTTTTAAATAATATAATTTAATAATATTACCATTATTATATATTTGCAAAACCACGGCACAGTGGTTGAGAATCACTGGTCTAAACACTAGGTTCACTTTGCCTACTCTGATACTGCATATATCATGGATGCAAAAAATAAGTATTATTTTATATTTTATGACTTTTTAAGCGTTTATCCACACTGAGGATAGAAAAATATAAATTCAATACTTTTTCACTTTATCACAAGTATCTTTTGCGTATTTTAGTATTTTCCGCTGCGTTCAAAATTTTTATGTTTTCTTCAAGTGTTTTTTAAGTATTACCTCAGTATGACAGTCCCGTCTGTATATTGGCACAACTAGATTGACTAGTGGACGTTGGCTGAGGGCCCGCCGCTCGGAGCCGAGCTCGGGGTCGCTGTTCTCAAGTACTGTGTAATCTGTTAATAATCATGTTCATTTATTCATCATATAAACATAACTAAAATATCATACAGATCCTACAGATCTTATGAGATATGACTATACGTTATTTCTGGTGAGCAAATTTCAAGATAGAATTCATTTTCTTTAAATAAATAGAACATAAAAAATTGCTTTTCTATAAGCGCAATATATATAGTTTCGACATTTGTGTACAAATATTACGAAATACACAGAAATTATATATTTTATATATTATATATATATATATATATATATATATATATATATATATATATATATATATATATATATATATATATATATATATATATATATATATATATATATATATATATATATATATATATATATATATATATATATATATATATATATATATATATATATATATATATATATATATATATATATATATATATATATATATATATATATATATATATATATATATATATTATATATATATATATATATATATATATATATATATATATATATTATGTAATAGATTAAGGCGACCTAAAATATAATATACATTAGAGCGCCTTCATCGTCGTAATGCCAGCTCAGACGAACGTTTAACATTAAAAAATGCTTCACACTCTGCTTAGATCTGCTCTAATAGATATAGCAAATACTACCAAAATAAAGAATTAGCCAACACAATGCGCAAAATATTGTTAATTTCCACATTTAATCTAGCCTACAAAACGAAGTAGATTCGTGGTAACAATTTTTACTTTATAAATTCTGCATACTATTAATGTATAAGCAACACGTACCGTCATCATCATCTACGTCGTCCTCGTCGTCGCTCTCCGACACGTGCACCGTTACCTCCGTAGTTGGAGATTTGCTCCACTCAAAGAACAGACCAAAACCTGATCAAAAACGATGTAACGTAAATATTTATTTAATGTCGCTTTAGGGTTTTTTATAGATATAATTATACTATTTCTATTTCTTTCAGCTTTTGGTTCCATTTTTAACATGAACAAAGGGTCAACGCTAATATATTTTTGGTAAACACTTTAATTACTAACTCTCTATGTCCATATAGTAAATATGCATTTATCTTGTTATAAATGAAGCTTGTTAACACATTAGATAACAAATGTTACTAAACACTACAAAAATAATACAACAGTTCATAACTGTACCTATATCATAATTGTCCGTGGCGAACTCCCAGCACAGACAGCGCGCGCGCGCATGCGTGGGCACGCGCACGGTGACGGTCTCGCCGTGGCCCACCGTGAGGCGGCCGCCGCCCGCGCGCGCCGACTCCTTGAACTGCGCTATGTCGCCTCTGGTCCACATACGGGCTTCCTCCACTGCTGGCAGGCCGTCTGGAAATATTTGTTTGTTATTAGTTAATTGCTTTTTTTTAGCTTCACGCTTTATCCCACATGACACGGTAGGCAGATGAAACTGCAGGAACCGTGCGAACCTAGTGTTAAGACACTCCTTTGCTCAGTCTCTGCTTTCTTCGTCCCAGCTTTCCGCCTTTGTCGAGGCATTGCGTATTGAGTGACAGAACTCTACGCCGCGCTTAGCCTAGTTGCCAGAGCAAAGAAAATGGAAATAGAAAAATTCATCTTCCCTGAGTAGAAATCGAACCCAGAAACCGTCTCATTACTGGCAGACGTTGTGCCTCTGCGCCACGACAGTCCTCATTTAATTACTTACTTGGACTTATTAAAATTTTATTCAATGTATTGTTACAAAGTTTTAGATTTCGAAGAGTACAACACAAAGTAATCGGGGAAGTTTAAATCATGGATAATCAAGTATCAAATTAGAATTGTACATGCCACTGGTATAACTAAAAAAAACGGTCTTTGGTAAGTTCGTGTCAAGAAACAACGCTCATTTTTAAAAAAAAATTGTAAAAAGAAAATCTTGTCATATCCAAAAATTCTAATGTAAAAAAGAAAAAAAAACTTATTAACCATCTGATTCTTCTTCTTCTTCTCGTGGTTCTTCAATGTATTCAATTAATTCAGTTTTTTCTGAAGTTTGCATAGATCTGAAAAAGAATTAATTTCTTAATAAATACTTTATGAAAGGAATAATTTATACAATATTGTAAAGCGGAGCTTATTTGCTTAAAAGTATTAAACTGAAAGATATTAAACTAAATGTACTAGCAACTAAAGATGTACTACAGAAGCAAGTGCAATACACAAGCCTACCTTATGTGATTGTAGTTGAAATTATGTATATTTTCTACTAAATTTAATTGTTTTGTTTATGGTATTCCAAACAAACATAGTAACAATACTATTTTAGCTCTAATTTAATAATAGCTTTTTCTGCTACTAAAAATGTATATTAAATAAACAAATCTTAAAATTATATTCTGCCTGACATATTAGTACATGTCAAAAAAAGAGTGCATAAATACTAGTATATTACCTTTTTTTCTATAATATAAAAACTGTTCAAATACACTTACTTATTATCAATATTTCCATCACTATCATTCAGATTTAAATTTTTTGTGCACTCATCTTTTTCCTTTTCATTATCATTTTCATCTGATTCCTTATAATTTAGGTTTGAATTTGCAAGTCTGTGATCTACAGCTAGCTGCTGTATATATTGTTGATAATGCTGATCTTGTAATTGGCGAATGAGTATTGCCTGTTGATCATAATTCCCTGGAAACTGCTGTTGTGCATATTGTAGAAATTGTTCATAAGTTTGTGCATTTAGAGCATCTTTTATTCTTTGACTGTAAATAATGAAAACAAAGTACTTTAGTTATTCATACATGACAATACAAGTAAATAAAATATTTTTTAAGTTTTAAACTTATACTAATATTTTTTTATAAAAATTGTCTTATTATTAAATAACATTGTGTGCTGAAAAAAATTAAAAATCAAAAACTACTTACACTTGTTGCTCCTCGGTCAATTTAGTACTTTGTTGTTTTTGTTTTTCTAACATTATCCTGTTCTGTAGTTCTAAATGAGCTTTTTCTTCTTCCACCTTTTGCAATCTGGAAAATAATTTTATTTACAAATCATAATAATATAACTGGTCAAAATATTATAATGATGCAATATGTCATAAATTATCTTACTCCTGTTGCTTTTTATCTTCCAGATCCTTTTGTAATTGCCTCAAGATATGGTTTAAATAATGGACATAATCTGTAAGTTAAACATAAGTTTAGTATTAATTGAGAACCTCAAAATGAGTACAATAAATTATTTATAATACATTGATGAGCAAATCAGTAGTATTACCTATCCAAGGTGTGAATAAATCCTGCCATAGCTTGAATTTGTGACATATGACCAAGTGCTTGCCAAGCTGCCCTTCTATCTCTTCCAATAACATCTAAAACTCCAAGTGGTGGTGCTGAAGTTACATCTAATGGACCATGAGCTGCTTGTTGTGTATAGGCAACAAGCTTTAATCTATCTTCATAACTTAAGTGTAGTGCCTTTCCTTCTTTATCTAAATAATTAATACTGAACTTTAAATTTTTGAGCATTATTCTATATATACAAATATATACAAGAGAATGTTACATGTATACTGGTATGTACTCGTTAGAACTATATATCAGTAATAGAATAATCAAAATCTATTTACACACTTGGAGCAAACTGAAAAATCAATAATAATGATAATAGTCAAGTATATAAGTCGTGCCTAAGAGGCACAATTATAGCACCGAACAATGAATAATTAAATATAAATGCAAAAAATAATATAGATATTATGTATAAATAGCTTATATAAATATAATGGCTACAAAAAACTACTTTATATATTTCAGCGGTAGACTTATTGATATTTGAGAATTAATTATCTTGGATACAATAACAAAATCTTTAATATTTACCTTTATAAAATGAGAGTCCATGTTTATAAACTTCCCTCAGTGGCATTCCCCATTTTCGCTCCTCATTTTCTATAATTCCTTGATCAGTCTCTAAGGGAACTTTAACTGTATCTATTTTGTGATTATTTTCAATTTTACTTGCCATTTTGTTAAAGTGATTTTTATTTAACTAAAAAACGAATGATCGGCTCCTCATAAATTTTAGTGTTTCGTTGACAGGTGATAAATTGTCAATTACTAATAAAATATGACGTGTAGATCTAAAGGAGTACCATCTAAATAAGTTTTGAAAGTTAAAGGAGTACCATCTAAATAAGTTTTGAAAGTGTTGAGGTATCACACTTCTGCTTTGTTACATTGCTTTGTTTGCTTTGTTAGACTATTAAATGCTAGTACATTTAACTGTTCAAACTCTTGCGATAATAATTTCACATGTACAGACGAAAATATTTTCTTAAAGAAATAGTTCTCTTTAAATTCTAATTAATTCTTTTCTTGAAGAAATGGTTCAAAAATTTTACATGTAAAATGTGTAGCTTTCCAAGCACAGGAGATTTATGGTATATCTTATAATTTTATTTACGTACAAATATTTTTTACATTCTATTTTCTTTTTATTTTATGTTTTATTATTCTGTTCTTTTTTTTATAGTATATGTGGCAAACGAGCAGACAGATCACCTGATAGTAAGTGAATACTGCCGCCCATGGACACTTGCAACACCAGAGGAGCTATAAAATGCGTTGCCGGCCTTTTAGATGGGAATACGCTCTTTTCTTGAAGGTCTGCAGGTCGTATCTGTCCGGAAATATCGCATGCGGCAACTCATTCCACAATTTTGTGGTGCGGGGCAGAAAATTTCTGCTAAATTGTACAGTAGTACTCTGCCAACTGTCAAGGTAGTGGGGGTGGTAGAGTTGTCGCATAGATCGATATCGGAAAGAGGCGGCAGGGATCAGCCCGAACATTTCTTCAGAGCACTCCCCATGATATATGCAGTAGAAAATGCATAGCGAGGCTATATCTCTACGCAGTGCCAAGGAGTCGAGCCGGTCAGAAATCTTTTCGCAATCAACAATTCGAGTCGCTCTCCTTTGAATGCGGTCTAGAGGGAGAAGCTGGTACTGGGGAGCCCCTGCCCAAAGATGTGAACAGTATTCCATGTGAGGCCGAACCTGAGCTTTATAAAGTTGCAGGCGGTGAGCCGGCGTGAAATACTGTTTCGATCTATGGAGCACACCGAGCTTCTTCGAGGCTAATTTAGCCTTACCCTCCAGATGACCACGAAACTGGACTTCGCTCGATATGTCGACGCCAAGAATTTCGATATTGGCTGTGGCAGTTAGAGGATTGCTCTCAAAACGGAGCGATACGACAAATGGCAGCTTTTTAGCGGTGAACGCGCAAACTTGTGTCTTCTTGGGGTTAAATTGGATAAGGTTTAGTTTACTCTAGTCTGATATTTTCTGAAATGAAGTTTCAATTTCAGACACAAGTTTGGTTCGGCTTTCAATGACGTTTTCCCGTGAAATGTTGGCGCGGCCGGTGTATAAAGCATCACCCGTGCTGTCATCCGCATAACAATGAATGCCACTCATTTGCAGCATATCATTAATGTGCAAGAGGAACAGCGTGGGTGATAGCACACATGCCTTGCGGGACACAAGCATTAAAGAACATGAGATCAGAGCATTTGCCGTCGACTACGACCTTTATGCTTCTGTCAGTTAGGAAACTGGCGACCCATTCGCATAATTTCTCAGGAAGCCCATAGGAAGGAAGCTTTGAAAGTAGCGCTTTATGCCAAACCCAATCGAAAGCCTTCGCTATATCCAGACTAAAAGCCACAGCCTCGCCCTTACTCTCGATGGCCTGTGCCCAACGATGTGTCAGGTATACTAGGAGATCACCAGCCGAGCGACCCTGACGGAAGCCGTACTGATGGTCGCTAAGCAGCTGGTGATCCTCAAGGTACCGTAGGAGCTGGTCGTTAATAATGGATTCCATTACTTTCGACAGCAATGAGGTTATGGCTATTGGCCTGTAATTGGTCAGATCTGAGCGGTCACCTTTTTTAGGGATCGGGTGCACTAAAGCTGTCTTGCCATGAAGTCGGGACTACGCCAGAGGAATAGGAAAGCCGAAAAAGGCGCGTTATTGCCGGTGCCAACTCCGGGACGCACGTCTTTAGAACAATGGGAGAGATTCTATCGGGCCCGCTCGATGTGTGGACATCCAGCGATAGCATTGCTGACCGCACTGCTTTTTGGTGGAATCGGATGTCCGGCATGACAAAATTGCACCATGGTATAATCGACGGGTCTTGGCCCTTGTCATCCAGGAATGAGTTGGACGCAAAGAATTTGCCCAGGAGGTCGGCTTTCTCCTTTGCGGACCAATGAATCATCTCCCTTGAGCAAAAGTGGTAGAGATGGCGTACAGAAATTTCCTTGGACGGCTTTAGCGAGGGATCAAAATGCGCGAGTTCCAGACGGAAGACGCTCTAGTCGCTCGCTAATCCTGAAGGTGTACAAGTTCTGTTCAACAGTAATGGCGCTCCGATTATGTTTTATTATCTACATACTTATATATTTGACAATGACGTTTTCTCTGACATTAATCA
Organism: Dione vanillae; assembly: GCA_037178615.1. NCBI lineage: Eukaryota > Metazoa > Arthropoda > Insecta > Lepidoptera > Nymphalidae > Dione > Dione vanillae. Next base: position 36,953 of record JAZFAU010000074.1, read on the forward strand.
TATAAATTTTTGCATTGTGTCATTTCTCTTTTCGAGTATTATTATTGTCTTATTATTGTCCATAAATTAATTCATCTGTGTTTTACCTTTGTCTTCATTTAAACATGAGAATATTTTAAATATTTACATTAAATGAATAAATTTAAAATGTCATTAAAAATATGCGTATCGTGTGCATATCGTGTTGCTTTACACTATAGTGTTTACCAATTTTCATTAATTTAACTTTAATTCTGTATTTTTACTAACGTAAAACGTTTTTACTAACGTAGCAATGGAGGTTAATCCTTTAAATATATTTTTTGTTAAGTCTGATAGCAAGGGCGATAGACTATTATTTAGATATCCATATACAACTGAAAACAAAGATGAAAGTAAACAAAAAAAATGTGGCCGTCATAATCCATATGCTGTTAGCTGTGCTGAAGATCTTCTCCAAAACTCCCAATCACAAACTTCTAATATATATAAAGGTTAAGATTTTATTTTCCTTAAAATGTTTATTGACAATCAAATGGCTTCTTTTTAAATTACATATTCTATAATTTTCAGGTCAAGTAAGTGGTTTTACAGATGAAATGCTGTCAACCCTATTTGCAGTAAAAGCAGAGCTTTGTAATACAAAATTTGAATTGAAAGTTAATGATGTCCGATTTGTGGGACATCCAACTTTATTGCCATATAAAACAAATAAGGACAACTCAGCTGCTCCTATAATATTAATTAATATTGTTTTTGCATTGCAAGCATCTGCAAGTCATTCTATAGGTATGCATATTAAATATTTACAATTTTGTAATTAACAGTTATTTATTTATCTTTATTGGCTTGGAATCTAATAAATAGATAACTACTAATACTTTTTATAGTAATATTTTTTAATAATGAATATATATATTCTAGTAAAGTGTTACTATGATTTGAGCCAGAGACTGGGTAAAGCACTAGAGCTTGAAGAAAAACGGTGCTACTATTTGACTGAAGAAATGAAAATCATGGTAAGTAAAATTTATATCATTTATCAATTCTCAACATTTAAGTAGTAATAAAATTTAAAATAATAAATGTAAACTTTATTGCACTCTAAGGCTACAACAAAAGATAACCTATTGATCTTAATGGAAAAAAGTTGATTATAGATAGAGATATTTTAACATGTAACATGTGGCATAGTTTATATTGAAGTTATATATATTAAATGAAATTACTTTTGATTCTTGGTAAGTATACCATGTAATTCATATTTTCAGTCAGCTGCTCATGATGAAGTTTCAGCACTTGACAGTGAGACAAATTCTGGTGAAAATGATGATGATGAAGAAAATTCTCGTCATTCGGTCAGTTCTGCCACATACAGTGTAGATAATGGAAATATTGCACCTAAATCTGCCTTCCACCTGATATTGCAAAGGAGCTCTTTGGCAAGATCCTATGAAAGCAGTGTTTGAGGATTTAAGTAGTACTGGTATGGATATTACTTTCAAGATTCTTCTCATTTGATTTATTTCACTGTTAAATATTAGTGTGTATTGCAGTGCTATATTAAATTAAATATAAAAAGCAAACCTAAAAGTGAGATCATGTTTTATTTCAGGTATTGTACAAGTTCGTATAAATAAATGGGTGCTTTTATCATTTTGTCTTCCACACAAAGCACATCAAATACACAACAGAGGACTGATTATTGAACCTGAAACCATAGACAAATGTGTACAGAAATTACGTCCATATCATGGCATATTACTTATGGTAAATTTATTATATCATTAATTTTTGCAACACCTTTTTTTGTTGCTCCATTTTCAAATTGCATTTAACACACTTAACTAAGCAACTAACACCCTAATAATTTAAATATTATTATAATTATATATTGTTGACCTCTACTTAACATAAATTTAAAAAACAATGCTTACTTAACTAAATTCTATTTATGTTTGTTTATATTGCAGGTAAATCCTAATGATTTATTAGCATCTATTCCTTTAGATGGTAGTCCTGAACTTTTAAGGCTTATTAAATTGTATAGTCCTTTAAAAAGTCTCCAAACTTTGGCCTTTGAAGCAGACTTGACACTAACACAGGTAAAATAATATATAATACAATTTAAATTCAAATAAAGTATTACAAATTCTGTCCATGCAATTCAAATTTAATATATATAATAAATAATTCTATTTATAAGATAGTTTGATATAAGTATATTATATATCTATTTTTTTGTATATCTATTTTTTTATTACAATTTTTTTTATATAGCTTCACACTTTATCCCGCATATTGCAGGGTAGGCAGAGGGAACTGCAGGAACCACATGAACCTAGTGTTAAGACACTCCATTGCTTAGATTATTAATATTAGTATTAATTAGTATGATATTTATATTTTTTTTGCAGGCGTTTCAACTAACAGGCCACTTAGTATACTGGGCAAAAGCAACAGTAATATATCCATTATGTGAAGGCAATGTGTATGTAGTGGCTCCCGGTGCTAATATACATGTGAATTCCCCTTTAGTGGAAGAGTTTGCAAAGGAATTCCCTGGACTTTGTTTGTTACAAGTAAGTAGTATGTATGGTTCTATTTTTTTTTTGTATATGTCAGTTCAGTACACAATGAAGAAGAGAAATTAAAAAAATACGCACTTGTTAGTCATTTTAATAGTTTGTTTTTTATTTTTAAAGAGGTAAAAGTCAATTTTGAGCAAAAATTACTCATAACAAAAAAAACTAGTTTAATTAATTTCTTAGAAATATTGTGATTCTCAAAAGAAATTACATGATTATTGTTTGTGCAAGTCTAACTGAGAAGTTATATGTGTGTATGTTTGCTAACAGTCTCTTATTTTATATTTGTTTTATTTCACATGTTGTATTTGTAATATAAAATAAAAGATTATGTTACAATAATGGGATTAAGTTACAATGATTTATTTTAAAAAATACAAAAAGTAAACTAATTTCTATTTTAATAACGTATTATCATGGTCAAATTTTTATTTTTCTGACATTCATTATTCGCAAAACATTCGCAAAAATTTTTGCGAATTCGAATGCGAATGCGAATATTCATTACATTCCTAATATGTATACAATATATATAGACAATAAAAAAAAAATTATCTCAAGAATAAAAAATCATTATAAACTTTTTAATCTGTGTATAAAATTTCATATTTCATAATTATCGATAGCTTCCTATCATACGCACATTACAAACGTTGCGCGCAGATGCTGAGCGACTTCTCGCTGCCGGCGCCGCTGTGGTACGTGTCGCGCGGCGGGTTCGGCGCGTGGGCGCGGCGGCGGCCGGCGCGCCTGCTGGCGTGGCTGCTGCGGCGCCGCCTGCTGCTGCAGCTGCACACCTACGTGCAGTTCAACCCGCCGCAGTGCGCCGGGGTGTGGCCGCGACCCGCGCCAGGTACTCTCCTCTCTACTCTCCTCTCTTCTCTACTACCAGTAGCAGACTGGTAATAGTGCGGAAACTATTTATATTCTTTTACTTACATGGAAATATTGATCACGGAAAAAAAGCTCGATAAGTTACGAGCATAGTCAGTAGTAACATTTTTTAGTATATGTGAAAAAATGTTACTATTTATTAATTATTTTTATGCTTCATAAAAAGTCTTTCGTTAAATATTCATAACTTATTTTTTTCTTCGTTATAATTTCTAAGTTTCATGTGTGTAAGTTGTGGCAGTACATGTTGCGTTTTTTGTTTTTTTATTTAGCTGCACATTTCGAGTTGTGCGTGTAAACTGCTTTGGAGGACTCTAAACGCGATGATTTGCGGGTTCGATTCCCACTCAGAAAAGATGAATTTTTCTTTATTCATTATTTAATCAAATGATAAAGCCTGAAGCTAAAAACAAAAATTTTGTTCTTCATTTAGCCAAACATTTCGAGTTGTGTCTAAGCTGCTTTAGGAGGTTCTTGATGTTTTTGTGCAAGTATTATTACACTAGCAAAACAGGAACTGTTGCTATTATTACTATAGGGGGTAAAATGTCTGTGTATGTGTGTTAAGTATAAATTATATGGGATAGGTCTTAATGCAGAATTTAAGAAAAATAGAGTTTAATCGAATATGATATTTTTTATAATTCAAATGATATTTTTGTTCACATTACAGATGGCAAGGAATATATCTGTGAGAAACACGATCTTTACTACCAGTCTAACAGTGTTTCGTTCTCATCTCTTAATCAAGTGCCGATAAACATTCCCGAACCACTTAAAACTATAGACAATATTAGTTTTCTGGACTCAGATGAAGATTTTCCGATGAAAACTTTAAAGAATGACTTAGGACACACGAAACCAATAGTGATTGATTCTGAACACTTGAAGTACGACAAATTTGACGACGACTCCGCTAACCATTCATTCGACGACGGTATAGATGTCGTAGATGGGCTGATAAAGCCTAATATAAACGGATCTGATTATGACAAAAGTCAAAGTCTTCACAAAAAACCCCAAGGGAATTCAGTAGATAGTGGTATATCGAACAACATTAACGGCACAAACGGTAGTGAAAACGGTCACAACGATAGTAAAAACGGTGATTTAACTCTACCGTCACGGCTGTCGGATCTTTCCTTGAAAGAATCTGATAAAATAAATAATACCAGTAGCGACGAAGATAGAATCGAGAGCGACGCTGACGTGTCCCCGAGACAGAGGAACGGACACGCGCACCGGGCGGAAAAGAAAAATGGTGTATCGTTAAATTTGAAACTGCAAAATGAAATGAGGTAAGTTTGTTTTGTTTGTTATTCAATCACGTCAGAATAATGCTGGGGCCACACTATTGGGATTTTGGCCAAAGTTTTCGTCCTATCGCGAATACGACAGCCCTTCGTGGCTCTATCGGGAAATCCACGCACATCAAAGGGTTTGTCGCGACAAACTTAGTGCAGTTGGCTACACATTGCAAGGTTTTGTCCGATTTCCTTCAAAATGACTTAACGACGTTTTTGATTATCGCGACGTAGATCGAACACGAACTTATACCATGACAACGCGCACACGAATCTTCGCCACCAAGTGTGGCCGTAGCATTATAAATGGCTACATTATATTCCACCTGAACAAGACAATCGTCGTGTTTGCCAGTTTCCAGTCGCCGACGGTGTACGCGGCGCCGGCGGGGTGCGAGGCGCGCACGCCGCACGCGTCGCTGGACACGTTCTCGCGCGAGGAGCGCGCCGCGCTGGCGCGCCTGCCCGCCGCCGCCGACCGCGACGACCTGCTGCTGCTCGCCCGCCTGCACAAGAAAGGTCAGCCAAACATTTCACTAGGCCTATAAAGTGTGAACTTATATGAAAATATTTAATGTAACGTTTTCTATTAGTAGCGGCTCCTTTCCGCCTTTTTTGAGGCATTGCGTGTTGAGTCGCGGAACTTAACGCCGCGATTTGTCTAGTTCCTAGAGTCCTCATTTATCATCATGAGTATTTTGTTATTTTTCTTAACTGCAATTTTTAGTTGTATTGCTAACTTTTTCCGTATATACTCTTTACCCATTGAGATTCACTGAGAGCATTGTAAATTGAGAAATAACAGTTTGACAAACATTGTGTTATGTTGCAGGTTACATTTTGTTTAGGACTCAAATGGACATATGTATAATTATATCCAGTGTTTATGTTGTACATGTTAATTATAATAAAACATGCTTTCCAGGTTACTTCCGCGGCGAACAACATCTAGAGGAAATAATGTTTATGGAAAATGTAACGCGATCACAGTTAATGCAGCTTCTAGATAAATTCAAAGATGTTCTCATAACATTTGAAACGGAAGACCCGGCTGTAGCCATGTTGTACCCTTATCAATAAACTTAATCTGAATTTATTCAAGTATTTTACTGTATTTAATTTGTATAAACCACATTGTGATAAAATATTATTTAATTAAAATAATATAACGTTTTGGTTGTTTGGATGACTTTTTATATGTAGCTTAGTTTAATTATTAGCTTCTGATGATTCACTGAAGTCATAGGCCTATATAAAACTATGTTTTTTTTAGTATTGTCTCCAATTTTTACCAAATTTTGGTAAATCTCTCAATGTAAATAATTTTTTGCGGTTTGTATAACTTTTTTTAAGTTTTGTTTTACTTAAATACTTTGAGAATAATAGACAAGTATGTGTCAGATTTTCAAGTAAAGCTTTATTTTTAATATGACTTAAATCTTCATTGTTGTACTATTGTAACTTAAACATATGTGTAAAGAGATTCACAATGTTTAGTGTGTTTTTTATAGTTAGATTATAAATTCCGTTCCGAATATAGTATTTGTTTGTTTCAAAATGTATATATTAAATTAAAATAATATTTATTCTAGTAGACTTCCTACTTGCTATTGCATAGACTTGATATTTAATTTATGGTATAATGTATTTATAATTAAAATAGATCAAAATAAGTGTGTATCTTAAGAGCTTACTATGCGATATTATCGTTTAAATTTTTTATGCTTATTTATATCACAAAAAATTGTAAATATTTTTTCTTTCAGAAATGTGTTGGTTGTCTAAAATATAGTGATTAGAATTCTCCATTAGTTATAAGTGTGTTCGTAATTCAGGAGCTTTAATTGATTGTTATGCAATAAATATTTATTATTTGTATAGATTGTTTTTTGTTCCGCACCTAACAACTGCTAGTCAATTAATCTACTGTTTAAAATACATATAACAATGTTTATATGTCCCGTTTGTTTTCACAGCTAAAAAGGGATAGCTTATTGTTTTATACTGACAATATGTAATCTGTTGTTTTCCTAGTTTGCTTAATGGAAAGAATTAAAAATGATATGACAATAAGGATTTTATATCATTAACTTACAAAAGTATAATACACTTTACAAAAAAGACAAGTTACTTTATACATTTTTGTTCACTATACGCTTAAAAATAATATGCATTAATTGTGGGACATGAAATCTATAATCTACTAAAAAATTTTTGTACTAAATCTTCGTTTTTGTTCTCTCTATGGGGTGCATCTGGTCTTTTTTGTCCATCCCACCCATTATAGTTATCTGTTATTAAGATTGGCTTACTGTATATGTATGGTATGTGGATATCATACTGACCCTGTTGTTATCCCTCCAAACCATGGCATCAACATGTCCAGAGGACAACATCGAACCCAGAAATCTGTCCTTGGCTCATTCTATCTTTAGTGAGATTGTGTGTGTTCAGTTTTTCTACAAAACTTTTTTTTAAATGTGAGTGACTCTACAGACCGTTGATCCGTACCCTTTTTTAACTCGTAATATATTTTTTATCATAAATAATTATTATATAAATATTAATACATAATATATAGAAATAATTAAGAAAGGACCGTCGTGGCGCAGAGGCGCAACGTCTACTTGACGCGACGATTTCTAGGTTCGATCCCCAGTCAGAGAAGATGGATTTTTCTATTTTCACTTCGTTTCTTCGTTCTGGCAACTAAGGCAGAGCGGGGACGGAGAAAGCAGGGACTAAGCAACGTAGTGTCTTAACACTAGGTTCCCACAGTCCCTGCAGTTCCTTTTGCCTACCCTGCCATGTGCAGGATAAAGCGTGAAGCTAAAAAATATATATATAGAATTAATATTTATCATAATGAACTTTTATCTTTACATTTTTTTATATTTAATATTACACAATCACAGTCCCTACACAATCCGAACTCTAAAATTTTCATACGTCGCGCTAATGCTAGTAAATTAAAAAAATTGTCCATCTACACTGTGTGACCCATATACTCGAAACCATGCAAAAGTCTGAGAACTAGAGCTGGTATGGGCGCATTTAATGGCTCTTCAAGCTCCTGTAATCGGGATGGTTTATGCGCGTGAATCTCAAACTTATGCCAGTTTGAGACTTCATTTGATGATTCACAAACCTCAAAAGTTTTGATCCCAATCGTAACAACTTTATTATGAGTCAGTTGGTTTATATCAAGCCAACTTATCCACGTAAGAAGACTTTCGTCTAAATAGTTTTTTTAAATGTCCTTATGCTTTATCCCGCAAATGGCCTAGTGTTAAGGCACTCCGTTTCTTAGTCCCCGCTTTTCGCTTTTTTCGAGGCATTGCGTGTTGACTTGCGGAACTCATCGCTGCACTTTGCCTAGTTTCCAGAGCGAAGAAAATGGAAATAGAAAAATCCATCTTTTTTCAATTCATGTTGAATACTATGATTAGGTTCATAGGTAGTTACAGTTGTTTCAAGTCATATTCATAGTAGAGTCATTCTTATATAATTTAGAATTAAAAAATTTTTCCATTTTAACATCTGGTATAATTTTACTATGTTTGCATTTAGAATGCTGAATCCTTAATAAATACATTCACTTTGCGATACTCAGAATGGCAAGTCATTTGGTTTTCCTTATCATTTTGACTTGCGTTTATCAGATTAGTGTAAATTAGCAATAAATAAATGTAAAATCACCGTCATTATGAAATAATAATTAATATACGAGTATGCTGCGTAAATCGATACGTACTTTTGAAGAACTCAAAAGGCAGAAAAGGTTATTTTGCCCTAGTATTATTGCCATTGTTAAATAAAATATGAAGCCTTTTTTAATTATATAAATTGGCAACTTTTAACTTCATCGTTCGTGATTAGTTGTCAGCTAAGAATAAGACATGCAAAATTGCCGAAATTGTTGTTGTTCTTCTTTGTTTTGGTTGTTTAAAACTTAACAAATATGAAGAATTTTCCTGTGTTTGTGTTTCCCGTGTCATTAGAATTTTATTTTAGTGCAAGACATACTCATAAACAGCTATTAACTGTTTATAATCCATATGATTTTTCTGTTAACTTTAAAGGTGGTAATTTAATAATACCTTGCTTCGCAATGTTTCCATATGGTATTTTATTTTATAATTGATGTTTTGTTTTTTAGTCCTATGTACATCTCCAAACAAGTTTACTGTTATTGACCCTGAAGGTGTAATAGCTCCTCAAAGCTGTATAGATATTGTAGTAAGATATACGCAGCCTTCAGTGTCGCATTGCAATGCCACAGAAAAGTTTAGAATTACTATGTATGATAGAAATACTCAACAGGTACTTTTTTTATAATTCTTATTATCAATTAAATTTGTGTAGTAGTATTTATTGGCCAGTTATTATTGTAAATGAAGATTATATTATTAAAATTAAAGTTATGAAATATTTAATATTTGTACAATTTTAGGCTTTAGGTAAAAGAGATATACCTACAAAATTAATAGAAGGAGAACCATCAAATACTAATCCTGAAAGCTTAGGAGACAGTTTTCATCCACTCACAACTAAGCCAACTGTTCCACGATCTTCAGAAGAGCATGGGAGATTAATATGTAATCATCCCTCACATAGGTAATATGTCCTTATAATTTGAAAACCTTTGTTTAAATTGATGACACTGTATTTATTATTAATTACTATATATTAAAAGATATTGTAATAAAATAATTTATTTCAGAGATCAACAGCCAATCAATGTAGTTGCAGTTGCGGTAAGTATATGTTGTATAGCAGCACTATTGCTACCAACTCAGCCTGAACATATTGTTAAATCTCAGTGGCCGGAGTGGCTGCACATTGGATCAAACCTCAAATTAGTATTTTCATTTGTACTAGGACTTGTAAGTATGTTGGTATTAAGGCCATAAATATACTAGTTTAAATTATGTATAAACTGATACAAAATTGACATATTACTGTACACTAAAATATTCCACAATAGATTTGCAATAGGGAATATGCATATTATTTTTATATCTTAAATTGATTCTATCCAGCTAGTATCATTTCAATTAATTATTTTGATAATTTCAAAGTATACAAATTATTGAGCTACTTCAGTATAAGTAACATAACTTATTCAATTTGAAATTCTATATGAGTCGAAGCCTTTTTGATATATCAAATGACTGATACATGGTTATAAAAGATAAGGTAAGCATCTTGTTAGTTTTTTTTTCTGTTTACTTATCTAACTATTAAAAAATATGTCATATGTGTATATCAAACTGGAAAGAATAACTAATGTAACCCTGGATATTTAAAATTTAGAAAAATGTCATAACAATTGAATTTATTTTTCTTCATGCAAGCTTTAGCAATGTCATGCAGCTTGTACTAAGCTGTATCCACCCTTTCTAAAGTCCTATTACTAAGGTTATGTCCACCTCTTATTACTGTATCCACCCTTTCTAAAGTCCTATTACTAAGGTTATGTCCACCTCTTATTAAAGTTCTCTATTCAATATTTATATGGACTCAACAAATGTAACTTCTTTTGGGACGTTCTAAAATCTAAATGTTGTAATCAGCATACTGTCCCGTTTAAAATGATGTACACATTTAATTTTTTTATTTTAACAACCAACTGTGCTGTAAGTGATGAAACAGTTAATACTGAAGTACTATAAAAATATTATAAACTAAAGAACTTGAAGTAAAAGTCATTTAAAAAGCTAAAAGTAAATTTTGAAATTAAGTTAACCTCTAGTGCTATAGTAAATAATAATATATTACTTTCTAGAAATCTTTGCATTTTCTTTTAAACTGTGCTTCATTAAATTATCTTTTTTGCCTTTTATTTTGAAAAAATACATAAAAATTTAGAAAATATGTTTAAGATAAATTTACTTTTATGCATATTCCTTATTGAGATTAATTTTCAAACAAAGTAATGACACTAACACTATAAAAACTTATTTTAACTTAGCTTGTAAGTTGGACATTTTTTATTTTGGTGAATTGTGTAATTTATATTAATAATTCTAAAACATACCACAAGAAGCAGTTATGAATACCTGTGTATTTTTTTTATTATAACATTGAGACATGACTTAGCGTTTGTGGTATAAATATATTGGTGGTGCCTGGGTGTTGTAATTTAATATTTTTGTGAGGGCAACTGAGTTAACTTAAATTACTGGTTTTGTGAATTTCAATTTAAGGGAAATTGTGTGACATGGCTGTGCTGTGCCCATTAATTTTTTTACATTTTATTATTAAAAATAAAATTTAATTATTTTATTTACATGATGTACAGAATATTATACAAATTAATTGTAAAAATAGTTTTTGAGTGCTAAAATGAACATGATTTGTTTATGTCAAATTTGTCAGTGCTTTGTGTTGTCTTGGATTTATATTTTTTTATTTCTTTAAAATAAATTAATGCATCAGGTGCATTTAATTTTCTATAACATGGTGTTATAATTTTGTTTTAAAATTGTAATAATTTAGTTTTGTATGATAAGTTGATGACATGTGTATATAGTTTTGGTTCCTGGGACCAGAGTCTTAATTTCATAATGTAATTCATGCCAAATATATGAATCATCACATAAAAATCTTTTATTTACTCTATTTAAAGAATATTTTCTTCTTCTTCTTCTCTTTGTTTATAGCGTTTCGAGAGTGCCAGTTGAGCACAATTCACTTCACCAATGTCACGTTGAATGGAGAATGTACAATGGAGAATGTACGGTAAAAGAATATTTTGCCATTTTCAGTATCAATAGTATAATTTTTTGGGTTATTTTGGCACATCTATATTCACATATATATTTATCATAACAAATAATTTTAAATTTAATATTACAACCATCCATCAGCCCTCTCAAATCTACAACTCGGCTTCTAAGGTCTGTCCGATCTTGCGTTCTTTAGATTAAACAACATCATGTTGACTTCTCCAGATCAATCAATACACCTGGATACATGTCTATTCGAGGATATTTACGCCCTATTAGGTTGTCGGTACTTGGTACTAAATAGCCTGATATACATATTATATTTCTAAGACGAAGTAGGCATACTTCGACTTAGGAATACAATATTATGTAGTATTATATTTCTTAGTCTTCATTCGTCTTAAATCATAAAATAGCAGAATATAAGTACAATATACTTGCCAGTGGCTAGAATAAAAAAGTATCAGTGTGTATAATATAGTATGTAATATATAGTGTATAATATCATTTATATTGGCGGGTGTAATTTGACTATTATTGCGTTTGCAAAATATTGCGCCTCTTGTGCATTGTGCAATATTTTGCTGTATTTCGAAAAAGAATTTATTATCTTTATTGTATACAATATGCAGGAGTTTTCCACTAAACCTCCGTTGTGGTGTTACTAGCGTCAAGATTACCTTCTTTGAGATCTTTTATAATTATATAATATTCTTTTCGTTTGATGTTTCAAATGTGCTAAATTCGATCCTGCTCCATTTCTCCAATAAATAGTCTCGTAATTTTCGTCTGGGTACAATCAGAAAAAGCTACACGAATTGTAGAAGTTAACATATCTTCAGATTTTTCTATCTTGAAACTTTCAACAATAAATGGAGAGAAATGAGATCAGGTCTTGGAATCTGTTGGGCAATAAGTTGGCTGCGGAGTAGTAATCTATGATAGGCATTTTTTTATTTGCTTCACTCTTTACTTCGCTTATAGCAGGGTAGGCAGTGAGAACCGTAGGAATCATGGGATCCTAATATAAAGACAGTCTTTTCCCAACTAAACGCCTCTTTTAAAGCACTCGTGTTGAGTGGGAAAAATCAACATTTATTTTAGACTAGGCTTAGATGCCAGAGCGAAAGAAATGGAAATGAAAAAATCCATCCTCCCAAAATAGCATCTTTTTGTTGTAACGTTTTCTTGAGTTTTCTCATTCCTGTTATAGGTAGTATTGACCCTAGTATACCAGTTAATGCCATGAATACGAAGCCTGTCTATTTTGTACAGTACACCGCTGGTTCAGGTTTCTATTCTTATATACAGCTCTGTATCCTGGTAGTTCGTGCAGCGTTATTGATTTTCTAACACTATTATCCGATATGATATACTTACGAAGGCAGAGACCAGCATGCACTAAAAAATTATCAGAAGTGTAGTCTATCAACACTGCTGGCCTAATCTTTAAATAATATATATACTTTAAGTTAAAATGGCTACTATTAAACCAAAGTTTACATAACTTTTTTTAAAAAAAAATTACAAGACATTTTAGAACGGATTGAAATGAAAAAATATATATATATATATATTTTTTTTTTTTTTTAGCTTCACGCTTTATCCCGCACATGGCAGGGTAGGCAGAGGGAACTGCAGGAACTATATAAGAACCTAGTGTTAAGACACTCCGTTACTTAGTCCCTGCTTACTCTGTCCCCACTTTCCGCCGTTTTCGAGGCATTGCGTGTTGAGTGGCGGAACTCAACGCCGCGCTTTGCCTTAGGTGCCAGAGCGAAGAAAATGGAAATAGAAAAATCCATCTTCTCCGACTGGGGATCGAACCCAGTAACCGTCGCGTTACAGGCAGACGTTGCGCCTCTGCGCCACGACGGTCCTATATATATATATATATATATGTCCTAAATTTACAATCATATACATTTAAAGCAAATATACCTTTGCAAATCTTTGTGAAAAAGGTTTTCACCTTTCCATATATGAAATAAAAACAATTTAAACATCGTAAAATATTTATTGGCGTCTTTAAAAGGATCACAATAAACTACGAGTGTAATGGTAAGCAACAACTATATAACTAATCAACACGAATATCAAGCAAAATATGTTATTGTTAATAATTGCATTAGGACATTTCTTTCATAAGTATATGCTAAACTTACATTATTATTGCTTAGGAACAATGACATTTGCCATTAATAATGCTAGCATATTTAAATCTACGATATGTAATGACTAAACTAATGTATATTATATATCTACAATAATTAAAGCTTGTGTAATTGCAAGATATCTCCTACAAACACTAAGTGACAAATAGACTGTAAAACCAACTTTACGTTGTTGTAATTTATTGACACTTTATTAGGCAATCAATAACATTACTTGTAGAGTTTAATTTCAATCATGTCTCCAAATCATGTTGGACGGACAAGAGTATTTAATGTTTAAATCACTTTCACTATATAGTATAATGCACACTACGAGTTACCTATCTACCTTTATATAAGAGTTTACATGGTATTCAACAAGAGGGAAAGTAAACCCCCAGGAAAGTTTAAGTGTATAATTAGTTTAGGTATAGGACGAAATTAGTTTAACGTGTTGGAAAAAATTAAACCTATAACGAACGTTATACATGTCTATAACGTGATACATGTCTATTCGAGGATATTTACGCCCTATTGGTTGTCGGTACTTGGTACTAAATAGCCTGATATACATATTATATTTCTAAGACGAAGTAGGCATACTTCGACTTAGGAATACAATATTATGTAGTATTATATTTCTTAGTCTTCATTCGTGTTAAATCATAAAATAGCAGAATATAAGTACAATATACTTGCCAGTGGCTAGAATAAAAAAGTATCAGTGTGTATAATATAGTATGTAATATATAGTGTATAATATCAATTATATTGGCGGGTGTAATTTGACTATTATTGCGTTTGCAAAATATTGCGCCTCTTGTGCATTGTGCAATATTTTGCTGTATTTCGAAAAAGAATTTATTATCTTTACTGTATACAATATGCAGGAGTTTTCCACTAAACCTCCGTTGTGGTGTTACTAGCGTCAAGATTACCTTCTTTGAGATCTTTTATAATTATATAATATTCTTTTCGTTTGATGTTTCAAATGTGCTAAATTCGACCCTGCTCCATTTCTCCAATAAATAGTCTCGTAATTTTCGTCTGAGTACAATCAGAAAAAGCTACACGAATTGTAGAAGTTAACATATCTTCAGATTTTTCTATCTTGAAACTTTCAACAATAAATGGAGAGAAAAAAGATCAGGTCATGGGAGTCTGTTGGGCAATAAGTTGGCTGCGGAGTAGTAATCTATGATAGGCATTTTTTTATTTGCTTCACTCTTTACTTCGCTTATAGTAGGGTAGGCAGTGAGAACCGTAGGAATCATGGGATCCTAATATAAAGACAGTCTTTTCCCAACTAAACGCCTCTTTTAAAGCACTCGTGTTGAGTGGGAAAAATCAACATTTATTTTAGGCTAGGCTTAGAAGCCAGAGCGAAAGAAATGGAAATGAAAAAATCCACCCTCCCAAAATAGCATATTTTTGTTGTGGCGTTTTCTTGAGATTTCCCCTTCCTGTTATAGGTAGTATTGACCCTAGTATACCAGTTCCTGCCATGAATACGAAGCATGTTTATTTTGTGGCACTGGACACTGGTTTAGGTTTCTATTCTTATAAACAGCTCTGTATCCTGGTAGTTCGTGCTGCTTTCTTGATTTTCTAACAATATAATCCGATATGATATACCTACTTACGAAGACAGCGACCAGCATGCAGTAAAAAATTATCAGAAGTGTAGTCTATCAAACACTGCTGGCCTAATCTTTAAATAATATATATACTTTAAGTTAAAATGGCTACTATTAAACCAAAGTTTACATAACTTTTTTTTAAAAAAAATTACAAGACATTTTAGAACGGATTGAAATGAAAAAATATATATATATATATATTTTTTTTTTTTTTTAGCTTCACGCTTTATCCCGCACATGGCAGGGTAGGCAGAGGGAACTGCAGGAACTATATAAGAACCTAGTGTTAAGACACTCCGTTACTTAGTCCCTGCTTACTCTGTCCCCACTTTCCGCCGTTTTCGAGGCATTGCGTGTTTAGTGGCGGAAATCAACGACGCGCTTTGCCTTAGGTGCCAGAGCGAAGAAAATGGAAATAGAAAAATCCATCTTCTCCGACTGGGGATCGAACCCAGTAACCGTCGCGTTACAGGCAGACGTTGCGCCTCTGCGCCACGACGGTCCTATATATATATATATATATGTCCTAAATTTACAATCATATACATTTAAAGCAAATATACCTTTGCAAATCTTTGTGAAAAAGGTTTTCACCTTTCCATATATGAAATAAAAACAATTTAAACATCGTAAAATATTTATTGGCGTCTTTAAAAGGATCACAATAAACTACGAGTGTAATGGTAAGCAACAACTATATAACTAATCAACACGAATATCAAGCAAAATATGTTATTGTTAATAATTGCATTAGGACATTTCTTTCATAAGTATATGCTAAACTTACATTATTATTGCTTAGGAACAATGACATTTGCCATTAATAATGCTAGCATATTTAAATCTACGATATGTAATGACTAAACTAATGTATATTATATATCTACAATAATTAAAGCTTGTGTAATTGCAAGATATCTCCTACAAACACTAAGTGACAAATAGACTGTAAAACCAACTTTACGTTGTTGTAATTTATTGACACTTTATTAGGCAATCAATAACATTACTTGTAGAGTTTAATTTCAATCATGTCTCCAAATCATGTTGGACGGACAAGAGTATTTAATGTTTAAATCACTTTCACTATATAGTATAATGCACACTACGAGTTACCTATCTACCTTTATATAAGAGTTTACATGGTATTCAACAAGAGGGAAAGTAAACCCCCAGGAAAGTTTAAGTGTATAATTAGTTTAGGTATAGGACGAAATTAGTTTAACGTGTTGGAAAAAATTAAACCTATAACGAACGTTCCTTGAAAACGCTGCCAATTGGGTTATAACATTATAATGTATATGTAATATACATAATAAACACTATAAAATGATGAGTTATTTATGAATCTTTATAAAAACACTCAAGATGTTGTCGTAGGTATAAGATTTCAAACCAATCGCGATTCAGTTTACTCAGACGAAACCGTGAGCGGCTCGCTAGTAGGTAATACCTTACAAAAGTAATGTTACATCATATAAAACAACAAGTGCTTTTAAAACAGCATTTTGCTGTGTTTCACACACATTTAAACTAAAGCTAAGCAATTACGTTACAATTAAAAATGTTACAGTTACCTAAGTACTGTAAATATCGCATTCAACGATGTATTTTTGAAATGTAATAAAGATATCCACTAACTTTTATATCTGTCATTAGTTTTTATAACTAATGCTTAAAAAGATATGTTACAAATCAACCATGACATGAGTGAACAGGGGGTGAAGTACAATAGCAACTTCAGTGTATTTCAAGGAGCTAAGACCATCATTTGACATCATTTTCGTGCCAGGATTCAGAGAATTGCTCAAGATATTCCTAAAAGATATTTCAAGATATATAAAAAGTAATTCAATATAAATTTACAATTATTATCTTGTTAATATGAACAAATGTAGATGTAGATTATCTAATATTAAAATGAACGCCCCTCCACTTTTTTTTTAATCTGTTACATATGCTAATAATGTGATTATTTAACACGTGGGAAAATGTAGGTATATCAATAGACGCAGAAAAACAATATTTAAAAATTATTCAAGGAACTTGAGCTTAATTTCAATGTTTTATGTCGAAGAAAATATTTTAACAACTGTCTTTACACCTTTTTCCTAAACCATCATAATTCTGATATTTCATTAGAATTAGGCTCATCATTTATTTTGAATGCCTTTTACATATTTTTAGGCAGTTGGTTCTATTAAAGTTGATATTCAGAAAAAAATATTTTATGATTTAATAACCTATCAGCAATATACATACCTTGCGTTTAAAATTTTTAATAATTAATTTTAACATAATATTTTTTATCCAAATTGAATGTATCATAAATATAGCATACTGTAGTCTTTATACAAAACCTATTAATTTTTTAATATGTAACACATATTTTTTAACTATGTGCCACAATAAATGTAATATTACATCTTTATTCTTTTCGCACAAAAAAAAAATACCGTAAAGGGGCTTTCAGTTTAAGATTCGATGATCATCATATTAAAATTTGTAATAATTATATATTTTTACTTAATATAGAGTAAATTTTTGATGGCAAATGGCTGTATTGAAATAAAAATAAAATACACTTACACATTCCTCTGTTTAAGTTGCGAAAACATGTAATAAAGACTAGTTTTTGGTTCAAAACGAGTTATTTTTATATTGCATGCTTCTAAACGAGCATAAAAATTTTCATTTTCTCCACTCCAGCCAAAGTACTCATTGCTCATTCCATTAACTTGCTTAAACTGCTTAGAGGCTATAGATATTGCTCCACTCAACATCTTAAGATGTGGCAAGACAAATCTGAAATTATAAGACATATAAGAATTTGTAAACATTAATAGCAGTTTTTAATAAACTATAAATAGAATTGTCCCTTTGCAATTTATATTTTATGAAACTTGACATGTTTAGCACTTCATATTTTTACTGTGAAAAGTGTAATTAATTGCATTTTTGAAAGTTATGTACCTAAATTTGTTAATGCTTGCTGACATGTGTCGTGGGAGTTTTGTGCAAGCATATAAGTTGGCTGGTCTCAATGGCAACAAATCTAGGTCATGTAATACAAGGCATGGATATCCAGCTCGTATAGCAGTCACTGCACCAACATTCATCAACTTGGCCCTGTTGAAAGGACGAGAATCAACTTGTTCCACAACATAGATTCTGTAGTGAACAAGTTGTCTTCTGAGAAACATGTGCATATACACCAAGAATCCACGTAATTGTTCTGCATTGTCTCTATACAAAGAAATTATAAAACAAATATCTTTATTTGAAAAAAATGGATAAAGGCTCAAATTATGATAAGATAATGTTTTAATATTGGACTTTTTAATTATTTTGCCTAGTGATTTCTTAATCATATCTAGAATATCATATTAGTAACTATATAGAATGGAATAATAGTAACAATAAAAAGGTATATAATAACAATATATGGAATTCCAAGGACTACTGAAATGATATTAAGGTAATGTTAATAATATTTAGGAGTTTTTATGTATAAAAAAAATAACTAAACATACAATTAATGGGCTACTAATAATAATAAATACCTGTATGGGACAATGATTGCAGTACTGTATTTAGGTCTACACTCAATCGGAGCATATTCACCACCATCTCTAATTTTATGACCTTCAATTAGATCACCATCAACAATGCTTATTGGTAAAATAGTATCATCATAAATAACATCATAATAATCGCAGTCAGCTATAGCAGTACTTGAAAAATTATCAGCAGTTTCCTGCCGTAAATTATTTAAAATATTTTCTTTTTTAATATATTCATATATTCCTCTCGCATTTCTATCAGGGTGTAGCAAAATTATCAATATTATTATGAGAAAAATGTAGTATAAAATCTTTTTCTTAAAAACATAATGACGCATGACACGAATTATTGTAATTGTTAATATAAATATAATTTGAGAATCATATATTACTTTATAAATTATAATACAGAATATTTTTGAACATTGTATTAATTGAACATTTTTAAAAACTATTTATGCCATAATCGTGAGCAATGCAGTAAGTACTAGCATTTGACAACTGTTACTAAGCAACAGCTGACTTTGACATGAACTAAACTATAATATGTACATGTACAAATTATATTTCATTAATACATTTTTGTAACAAACTTTTTTAATATCATATTTTCCATATCGTATTTATCTTAAAAAATGTATATTTTCCAACCCGCAAGTCGGTATAATATAAATGTTTATCATATACATACATATACAACATTCAAATATTTAAAATAAGCATAAATTTAAATTACAAATTTTTTTTTGATGATAGCGTAATAATTTCAAGTGCTAATTTAATTCGTTGAAGTAACTTTAATATTTTTTTTATTAGACGGTAGGTGGAGAAGTTCACACTTAACAATAATGACTTGGTTAAGAGTAATCTTTTGTTCATCTAATAATGTGTACTCAGAAAATCGGGTGATATGTAATTCACAGGAAAAATATAATAGCCCATAACAGTGCATAGCACTGGTATAGTGCTAATTATATTATAGTCACTACAAACTTTTTGTAGTCTAGCTGGCCAAAAAGTGTTAAAGCAAAACAAAATGACAACTTTCGAAGTAAGCAAAGAAAATATTAGCAATGACTCCTCGGATGAAGCTGATCTAATACGTAATGAATCTATCGAAGCTGTCCGTAAATGTGATGTCCAGTATCATATAGATACGTCGTGGGATAAAAGTTATTATGTGTCGTTTCGAGATACAAAAAACAGTGAATGCGAAACAACTCCACCCTTTACTAGTATTATGATTGACACAGAATCTGTTGATAGCAAGGTCGACGGTTCTACACAAACTGAGATTGTAAGTTCACAACAAGAAAGTGTAATTGACGTGAATCTATCCTTTGGCAAAGACTTTAAGTTAGAAGAATCTTCGTCAAATGACGAGAAATCTTTAAGCAATAAACGATTTAGACACGATTCCTTTGAAGATCATAAGGAAAAACGCCCTACAAAGAAGACAAAATGTACCGAGTCAAGTGCATCGAGCAGTTCTGACTTAGCTGAAAGACCGCTAGATCCTATTCCCTCTAATGAATTATATTCCGAATCTGATGCGTCATTTAAGTCGGCTAATAGTAATTATTCATATAAAACTCGTAAAAGAAGACGAAAATCAGATTCAAGCTTATTAAGAAATATATTACATAGATCTGGGAAGAATGGTTACTTTTGTAGACGTTTCCCAGATAACAATTCCGCAGGTTAGTAAAATGTGTAATTTTAATTATAAATATTTTTTTACTCCGTTTTCTTTCTGTATTCTTAACATTGCGTACTTTGCTGAATAATTTACCGAAATTAAATTAAATCGGTGCCACTTGAGTCCATGTCCATAGTGTTTACATTAAATTAATTTTCCTTAAAAATATACATATTTATACGAAATATAAAATACAAGGCATAAAAATCATATCATAAAAAGGGTATTAGGTCAAACATTGCATTGGAAGTGACACTACGATAACTTTTATTTATATCAAACAAGTCTCGAGCTCTTAATAGGCAAGTAACCAGCTATGACATCATAATCAAATTTAACCGTTGAGCAGCAAATTAAGTTTTCAAACGTGAATGCCAGTGCAAAGATACTCTTTATATTAGTGAAATGCTATGCAAACTGTTTGATATGATTTTACAAAATAGTACTGTGGTCAATTTGGAGAGGGAAAAATATGCTAGTGAGGTACTAGGAGAAACATTATGGTATGCATTCTCAGGTGCCACTCCCAGGAAGGAGAAGCCGCTCCGGCGCAGCAACCGGACCAAAGCAGGAAGACTTATAGATCTTTGTACGTGGATTGGGAAGAAGGTATGTATATTTTTTTATTTATAAGTAAACATCTGGTAATATTAAGGTTTGCAATATAGTACCGTATAAATGTTAGTGTATAGACTTATTTTTGAAATAACGTTGATTATAGTAGGTACCTAGTGCGAATCCTAAGGCCGCTTTTTGCCTTATCAAAACTAAAAATTGAAGAATTGATAATATTGTCTTTTAAATGATAATATTGTTTAATATTAAAGCTATCTTCATTTTATTGTGGGAATATTTTTGCTTATTTTGGCCTATATAAGTTTTTAGGTGTTTTAAAAATACATATATGTATTATTCGTTGTTTATTTACCAGACTTAATATAAGGCACACGTTATGCTCAGACTAAATCATTCACAATTCATTATAACAGACGTATTTAGGTACTTTAATATCATACTAACTAATACTCACGAATTAATATTTAAATCAACTATTACTGCCAGGGATTTCAATCTATTACTGGATTATACGCTGATATACTCAGAGATCCAACAAGATGTCATGAAAATAAAGAAAACATTTTGGTCGATGAGTTTAGGCAACTGAAAACATTCGTAGAAGAAGTTGACCAAAAGCATAGTCGCTTGGTGCGTGAAAATGAAACTTTACAGGATGAAATGAAAAAAATGTTGACGAGAATAGCAGAGCTAGAAAACAAACTAAGGTAACTAAATTGTATTATAATAGTACAAAACACCGTTATTATTTTTTTATTTTTTAAAGTAAAGCTATGGTAAGCACAAGATTATTTTGTACACCATTCCTCTCTACTAGATTTACTTTAGCGTGTATCTATTTATTTAAATATTTATGAAATAGCAGGTGTTATCTAGGCATATTATTTTGTTATGTATATGTCGTTTATTCAAAACGAGTGACGTTTTTATAATTTACAATGCGGAGATTAGCACTAGTATTGATTCGTTACTTCCTCTGTAGAAGCAGAAACGGCTAATTCAATTAACCTTCTTTACTCTATTAAGCTGTATTAATAATATGAATATTTCGAATACTTTATTCAAAATATTCATACATTATCTATACATATTTTTTTAATTTAATTTTAATCATAAATTATGGTTGTTTCTTACTTAAATTCTTTTTACATATTTAATAGTTCTATATACATTATAAATATTCGTTTTTAAGTGTTCCGTATGTGATAAGGAAAATGCAGAACCTTTGTTATACTACTACGTACTACTTAGTTTATTTGAAAATGTTTAAATTGAATAAATCTTCCTAAAATTAGGAATTTGAGGACAGTCGTGGCGCAGAGGCGTAGCGTCTGCCTGTAAACGCGACGGTTTGTGAGTTCGATTCCCACTCGGGGAAGATGGATTTTTCTATTTCCATTTTCTTCGCTCTGGAAACTAGGCAACACGCGGCGTTGAGTTCCGCCACTCAACACGCAATGCCTCGAAAATGGCTGAAAGTGGGGACGGAGAAAGCAGGGACTAAGCAGCATAGTGTCTGAACACTAGGTTCATATGGTTCCTGCAGTTCCCTCTGCCTACCCTGCCATGTGCGGGATAAAGCGTGAAGTTTTTAAAAAAATTAGGAATTTGTTGACATAATGGTTATGATGCCTACAATATATCCGCCTACTTGTTTTGAATATTTATTAATTATTAACTAATTTATGGTGTTTTGTGTTAAGTAAAGAATCATAAATTTAAGTTTTTGGATTTGATCTTCTTTATTTTGAATCTTGTAAATTTCTTACATTACTCAAGTACATAAATGTGTATTTATATTTAAATTGTCTAACATGTTTTCATATCATCAGGTAATTTTTGCAGATGATAACCAATGACACTTTATTTAATTCCCATTGTAATGTAGCAATTGTCTTGTTTCAGCCAAATACCGCCAAAAGACACACCGGCCGTGTCCTCCATCGTGTCCGCCACCACCACCTCCCCCTCCCCCTCCTCCGCCGCCACCACCGCCTCCACCCCCACAACCAAGCAAACTCCCAGTTCGAGCTCACACGATACCGAGATGTGGGTCAGCCCCACCTAGGATAGTTGGGCCTCGTCTCACGATTACACCTCAGGACATTGCAAATGTAAAATTACGGAAAACAAAGGTATCTTTAGTAAATAAAATTAAAAATTTACATTTAATACGATGACTTAAAATTCTTAAACGTTTTAAGGATGCTTATGATATTCATTATTTTTAAAAACTTCTTGTCTCTAAGGATAACCCAGTGCGACCGAAGCCCGTCCAAAAGGAGCCACAGCCTCTAGTAACGCAGCACATGCTTGAGGCAACAAGAGCGAAACTTGGCCGCAACCGTCCAGTAGCCGCCTCCACTCCTAAACAACAACTTAGTGAATTGGAAAAGTAAACAACAAAATCAATTTATTGATTCACATTACTTTATTAAGTAGTATTATTTAAATAGTGAGGATTATTATAATTATTATTTTTATCCGTATCATAGCGGGGTAGGATGGAAACAGAGGAAATGTGGGAACCTAGTATTAAGACGCTCCGTCCCCCGCTCCGCCCTTCGAGGCTCGATTGCTTATTCAGTGGCATAACTCAACGCCGCGCTTGCCTTGTTACCGAATTGAAGAAAATGGAGACGACAATTCCTACATTGAGAGGATGAATTAATCCTCCCAATGTAGGAATTGACCCCACAAACCGTGTACAAGCAGACCCTCTGCGCCACAACGGTCCTCAATCAGGAGGTGAGGATTTTAAATAAAGCCATTTTAAGTGACTTTTCATTTTATTTTTCCAGATGCCTGTTACAAGAATCTTCAGTCACCTCGCTATACAGACGGAGGGTAACGCGGGGCTCATTCCGTAGTGCGGAGGAGCTCCGCGTGCGGCCGTACCCCGTCGCGCGGTGCACTCACTCCCCGCACTCCCCGCGCTCCCCACGCTCCCCGCGCTCTAACTCACTCTCCCGAATGAGTTCCACATCTCCCCTTAAATTCCCTCTCTTATGTCCAAATAAAGAGGGACAAAATGTTGTCGAACAACAATAACTTATTCTTATTTTAAAACTTATACAAATGACATACAATTTACATTGTATTTATTTTCAATAAACGTATTTGAAGAGGAAGACTGGATCTGTTAAATTACTACCTATATATTTTGAAGTTGATAGATTTGTGATGATTTAGGGTAATTTTATAAAAATATTAAGGCTATTTTGCAATTTTATATCATCATCTATAAAAGTAGCTTATGATAAAGAAATAGTTTTGAATATGTTAATTTTCTGTTTATTTCATGGTAACGTAAGTTTTTTTGCGGAAGTTGTTATATACCACCGATTATGTAAATTAAAACAAATAACTTAGTATGCAGGTTATATTTTATTTTAAATACTATTGTTAACTAATGTTATTCCAACTATCCCACTGTCTTTAAGCCTGCTGCTTTTAAATTAAATTTAAATTGATTATGTTACCTTTAAATAATTAGCGTCTGAAATATAAGACGCACATTTTTGACGCCTTATTTTTATATATAATGTATTATTAGTAATACTATAATGTTTTATTCGCATAAGTTTATGATATAAAATGATTTTTTATTCAATTTTCAATAATTGATTTTTATTTTGACTATAAATGATTTATGATTTCAATACTATATTACAATGTAACATAACAATAAACAATATATTTATTATTGTGTTTTACTGCTCGCTTTGACACCATTATATTTTTATTGCCGTGCCCACTCCAGATTCGTGTGGTGCCCATTACTACACGATTCTCTGGTAGGCACAGATCCTAGAAATTTTGGTTAAATATAAAAGCTAAATAGAGGACGACGATTTTAACCTTATTTGTGATGTTACAATGACAAAAACATTAGTTAAAAAACAGATCCTGACTCGAGGGATTTTTTTTTGTAGCACTGGTATCAAGATGAATCTTTAGTAGTAAAAGTCAATCAAAAATTGGAAGGAAAATGGGTAACGGACTGGCTTAGCCATAAGTTTTCTCTATCTACGATGCTGTTTTCTGTTCGCTTACTTGTATCAGCACTTGCGATGTATTGGCACGTTGATACATGTTGTCTCTCTCATAGTTCGCAGCGGACGGATGTTTCTTACTACACGTCACATTCACCTTCATCTCTACTAAATATTTCACTTCGTGTAGGTATATGTTTACTATTTTAAATAAAAATATATACTTGACTTAACTGAAGATCTGAAAAGAAACTGACTCACGTAGCACGGTTACTTCAGTAGATACCTGTGTCGGAATCGTTGAGAGGGAGCTCCACCTTCGATTCCACTACTGCGACAACTGCTTCGGGAAGACAGCTCAGTACACGTTGGAGGTTTGTAGTACCTGAATGTCTCAACGCATACAGGGTATACGAAGGGGCGCGGCGCACCTGGTCGCACCCCGAAGGAGAGGTGTTTTTCGATGTAGCCCCCCGATCCATTGCGTGCACATTAAGGCCCTGTGTGTGCAGCGCAGTGAAATTGTACTTCTCATGACCATAGGAACACCTATGTTTCATAAACAGAGAAACAAATCCTTAACTAGTTTAAGTATTTTCTTTCAAAAATGTGTTTTAAATAGTAAATGATTCGTTTTCAATACATTAAATAAATACATGATGCCACAAAACCATTGACGAAACGAGTGTAGAATAATTATAAAGCGCGGAGTTAAGCACTTGTCATAAGACCAGGAACAGTGAAATGGACCGTTAACTGTCAAATCATGTATGATTTGGGGTAATTTCTTCACTATTATGGACTCTCAGTGGACGCGCTACCTCATAAGAACCACCCAGAAATACGCAGTCGTCCTGGTGTTCATAGTGAGAACTGCCAAAATACTTTAACGTAACTTATGCAAAGGGCTCTAAACATAATAAGGTCACTGTATAAAAAAACGATCAAATATAATATAATAGTAAATGACAACAAATGCAAACAAGATGGTGTTGATACTTTCGCAAAGAAACGAAAGCAGAGCTTATACCGTCTAAAGAAGAATAAACTGGTCAAGTGCGAGTTGAACTCGCGTGGAAAGGATTCCGTACCCAATATAGTGAAATATTTCCCCTGAAAACGTTTTTTCCCTAAAAACATGTTTTATCGAATTTACCATTTCATTTTCAATTTATGAAATCCTTATAGGTTTTCCTGTAATCTACAAGCCATAAACTATATTCAGTAATTTTTTCAAATTTTTCGGCTCAGTAGTTTCGGAGATTAGGGGGGGGGGGGGTGGTAATGGTCAATTTTCGGCTTTTTTCATGAATATCATTGAAACTATTAATTTTAAAAAATTTAAAAAAATATATTCGAGATCCTAAAAATAAGCCCTTTCATTTGATATATGACTCAGTAAGGTTCGCAAAAATTTTTTTAATTACCTAATTTATCTCCCGAAAATTACCCTTATTTCAAAAAAATATTTTTTACGTTACACATCTGTGTTCGGATCAGGGCATTACACCATCCTGCCAAATTTCACCCTATTCGGTCTAGTAGATTGAGAGAAAATTGGCTGTGATAGATGGACGGACAGGAACACGAGTAATTCTATAAGGGTTCCGTTTTTTTATTTTTGTACGGAACCCTAAAAATCATTACATTCTCCACAGATGCTAAGTATCTGGGCCAGAAACTTACTTGGGGCTCTCATGTAGACGCAATTGTGCCACAAGCCTTGACTGCTGTGCTGGCAGCCCTGCCACCCTTTGATATGTTCCTGGAGTAGGAGATGTACCCAGTATGTTACCAGCACAAAGGCAAAAACTTACGCCATTCAAAAATGTGCGAAAGCCAATCTGCAAAACATTTACCTCAATCACACTATCTATTTTAAGTCAGATAGTAGAGGTGCATTCTTGGCTATAACATACGATACAAAGCGGTCGAGGCTGGTTGACCTTAAATACTCTAGAGAAGAGCAATAGAAGGATTTTTAGATGGATATCAAGATATGTTGGTATTAAATGAAATAAGCACGTGGATAAACTGGCACAAAGGGAACCAAAAATCAGATCAGAACCATTCTATGGTAGAAGAAGCATAACTCTGCTTAGCCATGAATACTCCACTATAAGGTAATTCAATAATGGAGAAATGTTCCTAGTTTATTTCAAAGTATGGCACTCAACAAGACGTACAAGATGGCAGATACTAAGGCCTTATCTCTCGGTAAGAACTGGATTCGTTTATTGATGAGAGTGTTGACTGCTTCCTACAGGCTATATACACATGAAAAATTTAGATATATAATGAGGATGAAGAAACACATCTTCATCTACTTAAAGAAAAGATGAAAATTTTATACAGAAGGATTTGAAGCTGTGCTGTGCTTGAAAATCGTCCAAGCTCTTTGACCTGATAAAGCCATGCGTTGATTTTCATACTATGGTAAAATTATTAAATACTTTATATAACTTATTGCGTCTTTGGTATCTCTAATACTGAAAGATTATTACTAAGAACAATCGTTTAGCGAGAATTTTATTAAGTTTTTTTATCATTTTTATGTTCCATTTAAAAATTCTTGGACTCAGAGAGATTTAAACTCACGCCGTTTGGAGGCCAAAATTTTTATATATATATATATATATATATTTTTTTTTATATTACCCGGGTAGGCATGTGACTCCACTCCACCTGATGGTAAGTGGAAGTGGAGTCCAAACGCGAAGATGACTAGTACTGACAGCAAGAATGAGTTGCACTAGTCACCCTCGCCATGCCGGCCTCGCAAGATGCCTCTTCACGCCTCGTTTGAAGGCACCCAGGTTATAAGAGGAGGGGAACACGTATGCTGGTAGAGAGTTCCATTTTTTGGCGGTGCGACAAAGAAAAGAGTTGCCAAATTTCTTTGTGCGCGTTGGGATAGATGTCACAGTTAGGCGGTGACAACGCGAGCCAGCACGCGTGGATCTATGGAAAGGGGAAGCAGGGATTAGAGAGAATAATTCCTCAGAGCACTCGCCGTGATACAGTCGATAGAAAACGCTCAGCGCCGCTATTTCTCGACGCAAGCGTAAAGGTTCGAGGGTGTTTGTAACCTTTACGTCGCCAATAATGCGGACCGCACGTCGCTGCAACCGATCCAAGGCTTCCATTAAATACTTAGCGGAGCCATCCCAGAGGTGCGAGCAATATTGAACCCAAGACCGCACCTGCGTTTTGTATAACAGGAGCAGTTGTTGTGGCGTGAAGAAACGCCGTACCTTGTTCAGGACCCCAAGTTTCCGTGAGGCTGTTTTGATAACAGCCTCGATATAATCCCTTGGATTAAGATCACAGCGAACGTCAATACCCAGTACGGCAATTTACCTTTGTATCATTAGCGTAGTGCCACAGAGGGATGGAACAAGGGAAAATGGTGACTTTTTCGTTGTGAACGCGCATACCTGCGTTTTCTTGGCATTGAACTCGACAAGATTATCAGAACCCCATTTGGCAATGAACTCTAGTGTCTTATCGAGTTCGACAACAAGTACCTTCCGCTTCTCCTCAGTTTCGGCTCGCCCGGCTACTGATCGTCCGTGGTAGCCCCCATGCACTGTACTATCATCTGCATAGCAATGTATGTTTCCAAGGGTGAGCATATCATTGATATGCAAAAGAAAGAGTGTGGGAGAAAGTACAGAACCCTGGGGAACCCCAGCATTCACTACATGGAATTTTGAAGCGCAGCCATCAACTAAAACGCGAAGGCTACGATTGTGTAGGAAGCTGGCAATCCAGGTACAGAGCTGAGCTGACAGACCATATGCCGGAAGCTTAGATAGGAGACTTCTGTGCCAGACTTAGAGATATCGAGGCTGACAGCCAACGACTCTCCACGCTTGTCTGTAGCCTCACCCCAGAGGTGTGTTACGTACGCTAGAAAATCACCAGTGGACCGTTTTGGTCGAAACCCGTACTGACGATCATTAATTAGACTGTGATCTTCTAGGTAACGGATCAGTTGCTTGTTTATAATCCGTTCCATTACCTTGCAAAGTACTGAGGTGATAGCTATTGGCCGATAATTTGCCGGGTCAGAGCGGTCCCCTTTTTTTGGGACCGCTAGCACATTAGCTTTCCTCCAGGCCTCCGGCACACATCCCGTGGAAAGCGACATTTGGAACAGGCGCGTTAACACCGGAGACAGCTCCGCCGCACACTTCTTCAGCACAATAGCTGGTATTCCGTCAGGACCGCTAGCTTTTCGTGCGTCAAGTGATTGTAGCTCTGCACGCACATCACGCTGTCTGATTTTAATGTCAGGCATTGTGTGGCCACATGAAGGTATTTTTGGTGGCAGCGCACTACAATCATCAATCACAGAATTGAAGGCAAAGAGTTGCGCCAGAAGATCGGCTTTCTCCTGCGGACTGTAGGCTACTGATCCATTGGGGTTCCTGAGCGGTGGCAGCGAAGGTTGGCAGAAATTGTTTTGCACAGACTTGGTCAGATGCCAAAAACCACGAGAGCTCGTAGGATGCGAGATAAGGTCATGGCCAATCTGCGCAATGCGTTGGGCATCCGCTCTTATATATGCCTTCTTACAGGACTTGGATTGTTTGTTGTAAGTTGCTTTAAGTGAGTTAATATTCGGAGCCCTATTAGCGCAGCCGTTGATCCACGCGCGATATGCCGCCTGCTTAGATGACACAGCATCGGCACATTCACCACGTGAACCATCGGCTATGCATACCCCTACTAATGAGATTCCGAGTTAGGAACGTAGTATTCTATCCCAATAAGGATCTCACCAGCAACGGCAGCAGCGCTAGCTGCCGGGTCTTTCACACTAAAGCAACGTTCTTTCCAAGGGACTGATGCAAAGTAATCACGCATACCGTCCCAGTCTGCCGACCTATAGTGCCAAATGCGACGTTTGCCTGCCTTTTTTGGCAGTAGCTTAGGTTGTGGCACTTTGGTAGATATCAAGCTGTGATCCGAGGAACCAAGAGGAGCCTGAACAGCAACCCGATAATCTGCCGGGTGAGAAGTCAGCAGAAGGTCCAATAGAGAAGGCACTTGTCCGTCAATATCTGGGATCCTGGTGGGCTGATCAACCAGTTGGGTCAAGTCATGCATAAGTGCAAAAGCATAGGCAGTCCTTCCAGCATGGTCAGTTTTGAGGGAGTTCAACCAAGATTCATGAGAATATGTTGTCTTTAAGTATTTTTTTCTATCTTCAGTGTTGATTAACACTTTATAGTGGACGGAGAAAGCAGGGACTAAGCAACGGAGTATCTTAACACTAGGTTCGCACGGTCCCTGCAGTTCCCTCTGCCTACCCTGCCATGTGTGCGATTAAGCTTGAAGCTATTAACAATTTAAGATCTCAAAAATAACTCCTCATTTTTTCACTTCAAATCCACCACTGATGCGACGGCTTTATTATATCTTGAGGAAACATCAAATTTACCTAAAAAAGGTGAAGGCTCTTTGCAGAAATCAATCTCGAATGTGAGCTTTAGGATGCAGAGATCATAGATCATAGATCAACAATGGTCGCGGTGATAGTGGAGTGTACCTGGCCCTGTAGAGCCACAATTACGAAGAAGGATAAGAAGAATCTAGCTAGTTCTAATTTACAATTTCCAGATAGACACTCCATTTAACATGTTCCATTTATAAGGTAAGAACCTTCTTACTTCTACTCCATATTGTTGATTACTGTTTAAGAAATTGTAATGCTCTGATGTAATAATAAATATTAATTATTTTGTTAATTCGTTTAATAAGTGTTGATAGATGTTAAATTTACGCTAATTATTAACGGGGAAGTAAATATCGTAATCTGTCTTATTCTCATATATAACCTGTGGTTTTACAAAGTACCAACATAATAAATTTACGATTTCAGATTTGTTTCAAATTTCAGACAGACAGACCAACGGATTTTTTTCGCCGAACGTGGGTTTGGATGACGCACGTGTAGTGAGATTTGTCAATTACTGCTGTCACTTTTTTTCACAAATTTGGTCATTTTATTCTTTAATACATTAATAGATGGTTGTAATTTTATTTAGTACCTTATCGGTGTTAAGTTATTGTTTGTTTTATCGTAGTGTTTTTATTTAGGTTAGTTTTTATTTTATCATAATTAGAACTAGTGATTAGTCATGGATAAAGACCGGCCTCCCGACCCTCCGGATACTGGAGGTTATACTATATCGGATATTTTATCACGTGTAGTTAATAATTCTAGAAAACGTCAGAGTGATAGTAATATGGTGATTGATACCCCCAAAAAAATTATTACTAACCCTGCAACAGCTTCTCCTTCTAATCAAAATGTTTATGTTCATCCTAGTATGTCTGATGGTCCCAAATTCTACACAAAAGATGACACTGGCCCTTTCATTGTTCATGTGTCACGGGAGGTCGAAGACCCATCTTCAGGAGCTACTATACGCGCAATTAAATTCGGTCAATTTTTACATCACAACAAAATTGAATCAATTCTTAAGGATGGTGTAAAGAATATTGGTAGGAATAAAGTGTCAGTTGAATTTTCTTCTCCTGATGCTGCAAATAAATTCTTGAATAATCAGTTCCTCTCTCTGGCTAAATACAAAGCAATTATTCCCACATACAACGTAACAAGAATGGGTCTTGTTAAGGGAGTTCCCATTGATTTTTCAATGGATGAATTTGTTGAATCTCTTGTGCTTCCTTCAGGTTGTGGCAGCATAATGAAAGCGCGACGCCTAAACCGTAAGAATATTAATGAAGAGGTTGTTACTTGGATTCCCACACAAACCGTGGTTATAACCTTTCGTGGACAGATGTTGCCTGAGAGAGTGTTTAGCTACAGCTCTTCCTTACCCCTTAAACCTTATAAATTTCCCACCATTCAATGTATGAACTGTTGTCGTTTTGGCCACATTAAAGCTCAGTGTCGGTCGAAACCTAGATGTTACAGATGTACTAAGCCCCATAGTGGTGATTCTTGTGATGTAAGTAAAGATAACTCTTTATGTTTACACTGTTCTGCCAAACATTTTGCAATTGACAAATCTTGCCCTGAATTTATAAGACAGCAATCAATTAAAATTATTATGTCACAGGATAATATTTCGTATATGGAGGCCTCTTCGCGTTTCCCTCCCGTCCAAAGGTCATATGCGGATGTAGCTAAGGAAATGTTTTCTCCCCCGATATACTCTCCTACAAATTCGAATCCTCCTCCTTCTTCCTCATACCGTAAAACCATCATTCGTCAATCACGTCCCTATACTCCAACGGGTAAGGGTTATGACAAGCAGTCCCACCAAGCTTTTATTTCCAATTGTCCTTCCTCCCTATCCAATGGCTGTGCTATCCAAAATAAATCTAATGACCCTACTGACAACTACAATAATCTTCTTTTTTCGCTAACAGAAATGTTAATTAATATTATCTCACCATGTAGTGAAATTCCCTTACCGTCCAACGTTGCCCAAAACTTAAATCATTTATTTAAACTCATGAACTATGGCCCCAGTCATATTTCTACAATGGAATAGTAATAGTATTCGTGCTAAAAAACACGAAATTATTACTATTATCAACCTGCACAGACCTGTCATTATTGCCATCTCTGAAACGTGGTTGAGACCGGATACCTCTTTTGGTATTCCGGGCTTCGCTTGTGTGAGGGATGACAGAAGTGATGGGTTTGCAGGTTGTGCCATTTTCATACGTCTTCCCACTCCTTTTTCCCTTATTCCTCTCCCCCCTCATAGTCAGCATTTTAATGCTATAGCTGTGAGGGCATTTGATATTTCCTTTATTT
This sequence comes from Dione vanillae, assembly GCA_037178615.1. NCBI lineage: Eukaryota > Metazoa > Arthropoda > Insecta > Lepidoptera > Nymphalidae > Dione > Dione vanillae. The sequence goes on from JAZFAU010000074.1 coordinate 69,879, forward strand.
CCATATATATTCCTCATCCTAATTCTTCCCTCATTCCTGAGTTACGTTCCATTATTTCCGCTCTCCCTAAGCCAATTTTGATTATGGGTGATTTTAACACTCATCACACTCTGTGGGGGTGTTATTATTGTGATGGATTTTCTCCTTTGTTGGTAGACATGATTGATGATGTAAATCTTTGCATTATCAATGATGGCTCTCCAACTCGAAGGGTTAACCCTAACCAGAATCCCAGAACCGCTGTTGACTTGTCCCTCTGTTCTCCTTCTCTTGCTTCTCAACTATCGTGGAATGTTCTTCCATCTTCTCACGGTAGTGACCATTTCCCTATCCTTATATCTATGAATAGTAGATCTAATTCCCTCCCTCCTTACCAGCCCCTACTTCCATATATTCTTAAAAAAGCAAACTGGCTAGATTATTCTTCTTATGTTGATGCCATGATTAACTCCCTTCCGGATGTTATTGATAGTGATGATGTAGTTTTGCGGTATGAAAATTTTCTCTTGACTCTTTTGGCTTCTGCAGAACTTCATATCCCCAAAAAGATCTCCACACAGAATCATCTGCCTTCCAATCCTTGGTGGGATCAGGAATGCACTGATTCTGTTAACCAGCGATTCAGCGCTGAAATGTCATATACAGCATCTATGACAGTTGAAAATTTCATTAAATACCAACATAGCAATGCTAAATTTAAAAAAACAATATTTAAAAAGAAAAAATATAGTTGGTATAAATTTTGTGAATCACTTAATCCTCGTTCCCCTTCTACTGTTGTTTGGAACAATGTTAAGAGATTTCGTCGATCCCTTAATGTTGTCCAATCTGTCCCTAGCGATCCTTCTAAATGGCTTAACGAATTTGCATGTAAGTTAGCTCCCCCTTTCGTTCCTTCCCATGACTCCTTTCCTAATTACCCTCCATCAGTATCTTCTGACGAGATGGATGCTCCTTTTTCCTTTGATGAACTCAGAACTGTCTTAACGGATTTAAAAGATTCATCCCCTGGCGAAGATGGCATTCCCTATTCCTTTATTCGAAACCTTAGTGATAGTTCTAAGATGTATTTTTTAAATATAGTTAATGCAGCATTTAAATCGAGTATAGTTCCTGAGTCATGGAAATCTCAAATAATTATTCCCATCCTGAAGCCCGGCAAATGTCCTACAAATCCAAATTCTTACAGACCCATTGCTCTTTCTTCTACCCTTGCCAAAATTTGTGAACATCTTCTAAAAAATCGATTGGAATGGATAGTGGAAAGCAGGAACATCCTAGCTTCCTCTCAATTTGGTTTTAGAAAGGGACTTAGTACAGTAGATAGTCTCAGTATTCTTACGACCGACATTCGACTATCCTTTGCGAAAGGAGAGTGTTTGGTTGGTGTTTTTCTGGATATAGCTTCGGCTTATGATAATGTTCTACTTCCGCTACTCAGGCAAAAAATGCTTCAGCTGAGTATTCCCGAGAGGTTGACACATTTCATATGCAACTTGCTGACCAATAGAGTTATATCTGTAAGACATCGGTTTGATACCGCCTTTCCCAGGCTTGTCTGGAGAGGTCTTCCTCAAGGATCGGTCCTCAGCCCTTTGTTATACAGCATATACACTCATGATCTCGAGTTATCTGTCAATAATTTTTGCAATATTCTTCAATATGCTGATGACATCGTCCTCTACACCTGCTCAATATCTGAAGAGGACATCTCTTTCCGTATAAATACTGCTTTGCACTATTTACACCAATGGCTATCTGATTCTGGATTGTCGCTTTCAATACCGAAGTCTCAGGCTGTAGTGTTTAGTAAAAAGCGATCGATACCCAATTTTAATATTCTATATAACAATCAGCCAATTTCAATAGTCAATAAAGTAAAATTTTTAGGCATATATCTCGATAACCGTCTGAATGGATTAGCTCACACTGAATACATTGCCAAAAAATGCGAAAAGGGTATTAATATTCTTAGAGCGTTGTCTGGGGTGTGGTGGGGTTCCCACCCGCAATCTCAAAAACTTTTATATCAGGCCTTGGTGCGTAGCCATATTGCCTATGGTTTTTTGTCCTTGACCCCTGTTTAAAATCTGCCTCTATTAAGTTAGATAAAATTCAATATAGATGTCTCCGAATCATAGTAGGAGCTATGAGGTCTTCCCCTACTCACGCTCTCCAAGTGGAGTGTGTAGACCCGCCTTTTCATTTACGTAGGCGGTTCCTCTGTGACCGATTTGTTTGCAAATTGTTACAACTGTCATCACACCCTTTACTATCCCGATTAACACAGCTATCCGATCTTCTTGCTGATTGTCCAAATATTCCCTACCTTCTAGACAGCTTCCTTAAATTTTCTAGACTTCCTAATCCTACAACTTGCTTCTCAATATATCCTCTCTATTCCTTTTCGTTTGAATCTTTAGTCTATTCCCCTCCCGTAATTACTAATCTTAGTCTTAACTCCCTGGATACTAACTCCCAATTTCTGGTTTACATTGCAAAAAACTTCTCAAATCATGTGCTTATTTACACAGATGCATCTAAACTATCCAAGGATGGCTGTGTTGGTGCAGCGTGCTGGATCCCTAAATTTAAAATTACCTTGCAGTTTAAATGTCCCCCCTCTACGTCAGTATTTACAGGTGAGGCCGTTGCTTCATTAGAAGCAATTCTGTTTGCCCGTTCTCATGACTTGCGTCAGACTGCTATCTTTTCTGACTCCCTCAGTTGCCTAATGGCTATTAAGGAGAATCCTTTTCGTAGCAAGAAAAGATATTCCATTATCTTACGTATTCGTGAAGCTTTGTTATCATGTCTTCGAAGTGGTCTGTCAGTCTCATTAGTCTGGATTCCTAGCCACTCTGGTATCACGGGAAACGAATCCGCAGACTCGTGGGCAAAGAATGCTATTATGTGTGGTACCTCAGACCATTATTACAATTCTGCGCAAGATTTGCTTTCTATTGCTAAGTCACGATTACACATGGCATGGAACAACTATTGGAAGTCATCAAATGTTATCAAAACTAAATTTTATTATACAGTGCAACCTGAGATCCCAAGGCGTCCCTGGTTTTCTACTCAAAAACTTATTGAACGGAAAGTTATATCTACTATATGTCGTTTGCGCCTTGGGCATTCTAGTACACCTGTGCATCTAGCCAAGATCAGGGTCAGGGATCATTCACTTTGCGAATGTGGCCTCGACGAAGGTTCTACTTCCCATATCCTTTTTTCATGTCCTAATTTGGTTCGTCCCATATATGATGTCCTTCCCCATAAAGTCCCCCGCCCCCTTAATGTTCAATGTTTATTAATGTTTGTATTTAGTCCACTCTGTAAATTTTTATGTAAATATATTAGATATAACAGAATTAAATTATAATCTTATGATTAGCCTTATATATAATTAGTTAGTAATAGCTTTACTTGTATGTTTATTATTATGTACATTTTGTGTTGTCCTTTTTTTTGTAGGTGTTAGAATGATTATTATAACCTTCTATTTTTTGTAAGTTGATCTAATTCCTTAAACGGTTTTTTTTTCTCACTAATCTATCTACATCGTGCCTGCTTCATTCTACGTGTCATTGGCGAAGTACCTTGTGCTCTACTGGCACGCCTAAAAGCCATAAATTTAACCAACAACAACAACAACAGACAGACCAACTTTCAAAGTTTTCGTTTAATAATTAATTGCTATTTGTAAATAATTAACCGATTACTGATACACTGTTGAATATCTTAATATGCCTATAACAAATAAGTTTTACTTTAGCCTAAACGTATAAATATTTTCAAGGGCAGTAATATATATGTATTATATTTTCGGGGAATCCCCAAGGTTTAAAAAAAGTGATAAGTCTGCAAATTAGAATTTTTATTTTTGTCTTTCATCTTTACCTTTGTGTTGTTTGTAAGTGCGGTAAGTCGTTTAAATATACTTTATTTGCCAGATTCTCTTAAACAAAAAATAAAAGAATGTAAATATATTACCTTTAAACCACTTGTTAATAGTAAATTATTATTTATAAATATTTTTTTTAGTAATAATAGTGTAAATAAACATTATTAACATTTTTAATAAAGATTAGGCAAATATGTAAACACTTTACTTGTCTTTTGTCTCTCTATATATTAAATATTTCAATTAAACTAAATTTAATATTATTTTTCATCAATATTTTTATCTTATTATTTTTTTTAAATTTCAGACTAATATGAGTTCACTTAGCTCAAGTGTTGTTATATCATTAGATGCATTGGATCTAAACTTCTTAGAAAATCAATTTGAGCAAAATTTTGGAGCACATGAAATTAAAAAGGGCCTTTACTCAAATGAAAACAATTACTATGAATTTCAAATAAAAACACAAGAAGATTCTTTTGAAGGTAATTAATAATATACCTTTTTAATTATATAAAGTGGTTTAATATTGCCTTTAGTAATCTTATTAATAATATTATAAGGGAAGAAAATGAGTCTAGGACAAGTAATACTTGCGCACTGACAGGTCCTCATCCAATAACATGATTCCAGATTAACTTTACGCAAAGGAAAGTAGAACTTTTAAAATTATCAAACCTCTTAAATTTGCATTATATGAAAGAAATTATTATTGGTTTCTAAGTGATTTTTTTTTAACTTTTTTAGTCTTAGCAGGGAAAGCAAAAGAAAAAGTCTCTTTGCCATGCATTTTGGTGAATTTATGAAATATTTTCATAATTGTGTAAATAAATTCACCTAAAACTTGTAATTAATAATACTGTACTGATACTTCTATTTCCAGAATCTATAAATAACGAAGAACAACAAGAATATATCCAATGTCATATCTGTAAAATAGACATTCCACAACAATTTTATAACGAACATAGGAATAGTGTCAAACATAAAATAAATATAACAATAGCTAATGAAGCTGTACAAAGATTGCAAAATCATGTAAGTTGTCATTATGAGACAAATAGTAATAAAATTAAATCTTTAAACTACTTTTGTCCTGTATGTGCAATTACAATGGATAACAAAGAAAAATGTACACATGAAAATTCTGTAGGACATAAAAACTCAGTTATTGTAGAAAAATTTACTTAAGGAATTCCTTTGCATATATTCTAATGAAGCATATGATCATAATCACAGTTTCAAAATTGAAACATCGACAGCAACAACATCAGAACATAAAAGTATTATAGAAACACAAAATAAACAAAAAAATATTGCTGAAAATCGAGAAGAAAAATCTATATCAAGGGCAAATGTGAATAAGCTAAATATTACAGGATTAAAAGACTATATTATTATTTTAAAGGAAAAATATGAAATTCAGGAAACTCAATTCAAAGCTGTAAATGAAGCTACCTTAGAAATAACAACAATTGATAAGAGTGTTGTAAGAGTGAGTTCTGATAGTTTTCATGGATTTAAGGAATTGGCAACCAGGTTTACTAGATGTACTATTTGTAAAGATATATTTGATACATCAACAAGACAACAACATTTGCTATCTGAATATCACATGAAATTAGTATGGTGTTTACCATTGAAAAACAAAAACTGCATTAGATGTGTAAGTAAAATAGTATTTTTATAAAAATAATAATATAAAAAAACTATATGATATAAAAATAGCACATAGTGATATTATTAATAGTCATACAAAAACAATCTATCTATATATAGCAGTAAGGACAGGTGGATATTTTTAAAGATTTTTTTAAGTTTTTTACATTAGTAGTTATGCATGCTGAACTGGGAAGCATCTGAACCAACTAAAACGCAATTTTTAGTTATAAAATTTTGTTAAAGTTATAAAATTTGTTGTTGTTGTTGTTGCTTATAAAACATAAAATATTTATATACAGTTACATAATTTTTTATACATTTTTTTTAAATCAATCTGAATCTCTTTAGTTTTTATGTTGTCAATTATTTGGAAAAATGTACATATTTTCAGATAACTGACCACTGGAACCATTGTGTGCTATGTAATGAGGGAATAGAAGATATTTCTTCACATCTTTTGACTACAGAACATTTAAATAATATTAAAATGTGTCTTTTATCTGAAGAAAAACAAAATACTTTAGATCAGCAAACTCACTCATCAGACCAGCTTTGCAATATAATGCCCACAGACACCATACAAGTGAAAAATACTACAAATAGCTTTGAAAAAGCCATCAATAGACTTTACAATGTGACCACTGATACGAAACAAGAAATAGTACCAGTTTTGGCTACACCAAGTAATGAAAGCACTATTTTGGATACAGAACTAAAAAGTGACCAATTGAAAAAAGTTGACAATATCAATGAAAAACAGTTTTGTTCTTTTTGTAACGTTTTTATTAGTATTAAAGGCTTCCAAAAGCATTCTAATACAATAAAACATAACATGAACACACTATCAGATTTTCACTATTTAATGGCCTATGCTGATACTGATAATTATGTTTGTAGAATATGTGATCAAAAGGTTACTAATAATATAGAAGATGTTAAACAACATACTACACTTCCAAATCATCTACAAAAGTATAACACCTTATTGCAAAATAATGGCATAAGACAAATCAATAAAATAACTTTCTTTTGTACACCTTGCAATGACATAGTACTTGTGAGAAATGAACTTTTACATATTAATTCTAAAGAACACAAAATGCTTTGCAGAGAAGATGATAATGTAACTGTTGATAAAACTTTTACCACTGTCCCTTCACCAGTTGAAGTTGTAGCAAGTATAACTAAAAGTGATTATCCTAAGGCTTTCTTTTGCAATATATGTAGTGTAAATGTACCGAATAGTAAGCATAACATAGAAATACATATAAAAGGACGTCCACATATTAAGAATATGCAAAATCTGTTTCTTAAAAAAAATCCTGAAACAGTAGATGCAAGGGAAGTTAAAGAAGTAAACAGTAGCAATGTAGATGTAAATAAAGTCCAGATTAATAAGACAGAACAAAAAAAATCTATTAGACATACAAATTTAGTAAAAACCGAAGATTCATCTATTTTAAAATGCATTGTCTGTGATGTTTTTATAACAAATAGTGAATTGAACATAGCAACACATGTAAAAGGAGGACAACATAAAAACTGTTACAACATAATTTTAGAAAGAAATTGTGTGGAAATAAATGGTAATGACATATTTTGTAAAACTTGTTCCGTGCCTATTTCCATTGGTAATGAAATACATCACTGCAAAGGAAAAAAACATATTCAAAATTTGTCAGCTGCAGAAATTAGTTAAGATTTGTAACAAAAAGAATCACATTAGTTTTCATGGAATTATTGTATGTTAGATTTTACTATAATTAAGTAAATTGTTCATAAATAATACAATTATAGTAAATGATAGTTATCTGTTGTTAATGTTATGATTATATTATTATTGTTATTATTAAATAGGTTAAATTTCATTGAAAATAAACTTTACAGGGATATCGCTATTTGTTTATATTGAAAAAAGAACTTTATCACAAAGTTAATTTAAAAGAATGTTTGCAGTTAAAGGATAAAGTATATAATTTCATGTATGCATTTTTAAACTTTCAACATTTCAAACATCCAAAAATCAAGTTTATAATTTAGATGCTTGATTTCTTTGTACCTAGTGTCGACAACATTATGCAGTCAGCTTTATTGCTCACTTCTCACCAAAGTTTTCAAACAGAACAATCAGTTAAATATTTATTTTTTTTTTTATTTTTTTTTTTTAGCTTCACGCTTTATCCCGCACATGGCAAAGTAGGCAGAGGGAACTACAGGGACCGTGGGAACCTAGTGTTAAGACACTCCGTTGCTCAGTCCTGCTTTCTCCGTCCCCGCTTTCCGCCGTTTTCGAGGCATTGCGTGTTGAGTGGCGGAACTCAACGCCGCGCTTTGCCTAGTTTACCAGAGCGAAGAAAATGGAAATAGAAAAATCCATCTTCCCCGACTGGGGATCGAACCCAGAAACCGTCGCGTTAGCCGCGTTACTGGCAGACGTTGCGCCTCTGCGCCACGACGGTCCACAAATATTTTTATTTATTGCTGAACCCTAATTTAAATTTCTGTCTCTTACAGTTAGGCATAGTGAATGTAACAAATTAAGTTTTGTTGCATCAACCTTCAATGCAAAAAAAATACCTAAATTTACTTTAGCAGTAAACCAGTTGAGTATATAAAATATAGATAAGACTTCTTCATTTTAATATCTTGTAAAAATTAAAGAAATATCATCAGCCAACAAAAATACTGCATCATTACATTATAATAAATAAGAAGGACTTGAAATCGAATCCTGTGTAGCAAATTAAAAACCATATGACTTGTTATAACACTAACGTATTGTATTGTATTGCAATTTGCGGAAGTACGACGCAATGTGTGTTGATACGAACACCATAATGAGTTACCTTAAACAATAACGTCTTATTGTTGAACAATAAAATACTTTCGACAAATCATAAAATATTCTAACTGCTTTCCATGATTCTTGTAGGCGATACACATGTAAAAAGAACACCTATTACGAACTCCGATGTTCGTGGTATATCTTCCTCTATCCCTGGTAAAAACATACAGTGCATTATTTGAAAAATTAAATATAATAAAATAAGCAAAATAATTTCTCAATTTTCTTCTGTAATATAGACGAATGTTTATATTTACTGAAATCACTTCTATTGAACAATAGATCGATTTTCATCCCCACCATCTGGACACGTGGAACTCCACTACTGTGCGGTTCTGTAGGAACTTTTTTCCACGTACCACACTACTGTGCAGCCTACCTGCGGCAGTGTTTCCAGATCGATACGACATAGGAACGCGTCTACCTCCATCTTATAGGCCGGCAACACTCTTGTAACACCACTGCTGGACCCACAGGGCCGTGGGCGTCGATAAGGCGACCCGACCGCTCGTTTGCCTTTCCCTTCCCATAAAAAAAACACATAGGTTGCACAAAATCTCGTTTACGTACCGATAGATGGACCTGCTTACCGAACAACATACTATTTGGACAAAGCTTAAATACATTGTTTTTCGAACAAAACTCATATTAAGTAATAAATAAAAATATTATTAATATAATAAATTAATATTTACATTTCACCAAAAATATTTAAAAATTCAAATGTCTGTAAAAGGTTAGACACTTTGGCGCTTGCCTAGAGACGTTTCTTCGCTGTGCGTTCTCTACCGCTTATAACATGAGCAGTGTTCTGGAGAACTGTTTGATCTGGTGCCTGCCGCTGAATTCTCTAACCGCACAGTACCCTCTACCCTCTAGGGGGTCGAAGGAGACGAATGCAAGAATTTCATTTATATGTCCTTTCTATGGTAAGGTGAAAAAGCAGGTCTACGGGTGAACATGTAATATGTTCACCCGTAGACCTGCATGTGTATATATAATAAAGCTATGATAAAAAAGGATCAGTTTTAAAATGAAATTTAGGAAATCATATGTATTATACAGCATACAGCTCACTCATCTTTCCTGAAAATACCACGATAATTTTAGTAGATAGATAAATAGATTGATTTCAATTAAGACAAATTTATCTAACTAGGTATTCAGCCCATCCGGCCTGTTAATTGAGCGAGCGCGGAAGCGGTACAATAAAGACACTTTTTGAAGCGAAGCTCTTATATGTTCACTTCGCCGTTTTTTGTAGCCTGTCCCCTCCGAGGCCGTTTGACAGAACTCGATGAAACTTTGCATGGAAATTAGGTCCAAGTGGTAGCTATATCGCATTTCATGAAATGATGTCCTTGAGGGATGAGGGGTGATAATTGTACCATAGAGTTATGCTGGGGAATTGAAATCTCTGTTTATGGCGCGCGCTAGCAAATTTCAATGGGTTTCTCAATAAATTAAGTTCACAATGTGTTTGGCCATAGAGCAATTGCACGCGCAAGCTAATCCAATGCATTTTCAATGAAAATCGAATTTTGTTGGTTTTTTCTCAATTATTCCTCAAGGACATGTCCGATCACAGTTTTTTATATATGTTGGCACTCCTCATGACCACAGTGATCGTTTAAAATAAATCCGATCAAAATCGGTTCAGTGGTCTAGGAGGAGTTAGCGAACAAAGAATGCATAGACCCCCACTAACAGAGAGCTTCGCTCGTCGCTGCGCTCCTCACTCGCTCAATTAACCGGGTATAGGAGTGCAGAGGAACAGCGTCTGGATTCAAATTCTACGCGCAATGATTATGGTTTGATATTTACTTACGTAAGATGTAGTTTAAAAAACTTTATGCATGACAATACATCAACTAAACTATACTATATGAAAATATCTTTATTATTTTTTCTACGTTATCTGGATAACGTAGAAATATTGAAAAATACATTCTCATCCGGCTTTCTCAACACTTTTTTTATTTTATATTGATAAATGAAGCCAAGTTATTAGATCGAAAATTTATAAAAGAATAAAATGAAGTACAATTTCTGTGAGCATTTGTAAAGTAATTCATCGTAGGAAGAGCTTGTACACTTTATAAAAATATTGCGTTAAATTTAAAATAAATTTTTATTGACATTTATAGATTTTGATGAAAGTGTATTGTATAATACAGTATGATTGTATAATAAAGTATATATGACAAGTATGTTATATGTATATAATGGCAAGACTTATAGAATTTGGTATCCATGGCGGTTAAATAGATTGAGAAAAAACATATGTGTGATATATTATGTCAAACGTATAGTTTGTTTTCGTAAAATCATGTAACCACTAACCATTTTTAACGCTAATATAATGCCATATTCTTATTTTATAGTAAATTTATACACGCACAAAATTGTAGGATATATGGAGGAGTAAAGTTGCGTATTTCTTTATTAGTCACAACACATATTTTGTTTTGAAGTCAGACGTGAATATTCTTATTTTATTTTGTTTCTATTAGACTTTAACTTTATTATAATATAAAAATCGAAATATAATGGATTTTAGTTCTCTTAACCCAGTTACGTCTAATGCTCTGAATCTCGCAGCGAGAAAAAATAATGTCGCAACTGTTGAGAGATTACTTAAGAAAATTAATCCAAATTGTATTGACAATCGTGGATGGACATGTCTTCACGAAGCCGCTGCAAGTGATAGTTATGAAAGTTTGTTGTTGATTTTAAAGCATAAGGACATTCGACCATTAGCAGAGACTCATGAAGGACATACTGCGCTCTATTTAGCGTGTCGGTATATGAGCTCCGTTAAAACTATCAAAGCTTTATTGGATAGCGTACCTGATATTGCAAATTATGGAAGTACAGAAAATGTTACTCCTCTTCACATAGCATGTGCCCAGGGGAAGAATGATGTTATTCAGTTGCTACTAGATTATGGAGCTATTATTGATGTACAAGATTTTGATGGGGATACACCATTACATGATGCCGCACTTGCCACCCAATTTGATACAATTACTCTGTTACTGCATGCTGGGGCAGATCCAGAAATTAAAAATGAGGCTAATTATTCAGCTTTTCACTTAGCTTGTTATAAAGGATGCTATCAAACTGTAAGAAACCTATTTACATATATAACTGATGTCAATCAAGTTACTATGAATGGTGATACACCATTAATTTTAGCAACTCAAGGTTGTAATGATATTATAGTACAATTTCTTCTAAAAAATGGTGCAAATCCAAATATAAAAAATAAATATGGAGATATAGCACTAACTATGGCTTTAAATGTGGGTCATATATTAAGTTTTAACATTTTACTCAAAGTGACTGATCTTACAAAATTTGATCAAAACTTAATTCTACAAGCTTGCAAGCCTCACTATTTCAAATTAGAAATTCTTGAAAGTTTATTAACATATGATCTGGATCTAAAATATTTTGATTTTTATGAACAATTTCACGTCACATTGGAACAAATTGGTGAATTCAAGCCAAAGTATCTGACAAATGCACCCCTCAATTCTTTTTTAAATATAAGTGAATATATTTATCAGTACTCCCCGGAAAAATTCCATGAGTTTTTTTATTTATTCTTAATGAGAGGACTCTCTGTTAATGCTGTTGATGTTAATGAGTGCCCACCCTTAGTTTACACACATTATTGCATGCACTCCTTATGCTTTAAAGAAGTAAGTAAATATAGGATTTTAATTTGAACCAACATTTTAATTTAACACATGTTAAATATTTATAAAAACATTATTTAATGCAATATCTAGTATTAAACTTACTTTTTGTTTGCTTATGGTAAGCCTGTTTAAACCTTATTTACAATATATGCCTTATCAATCTGACTTGATTATATTTCCTTATCATTAATAAAATTATATTAAACCAATTTCAGATATTTAAGATACTCAAGGAACATGGTTGTGAAGTGGACTATTTCAGTGCTGCATCTAGTTTAAATCAAAAGAGAATGATACCTGATGCATTTTTGGCTTCAATTACATCTGACCCATCCACATCACCTGTAATGTTGCCATACAGCCTCCAGTGTGATCCAGAATATCTATTAAACTTTGCCTTGGAAAATGGATTTTTGGGACGCTTTCCATTACATGCAAGTATTCATTTGTAATATTTTTTGTTTACAGTTCAATTCTTTAATATGATTTTGCTAATAGAATTGTTATATAAATGTTATATAAATTTAGAATTGTTATATAAACTTAAATTAAAAGCTTTTACTAGTTTAAGCTGTGTTTATATTTTGTTATTTAATTTAATACCAATTTAGTAAAATCTTGTCTATCAATGTTTGCCTGAAGTTTGTATCAAAAAATCTGTTTAAGAAGAAAATAATTTTAAACCTATAACACCATCTTAAATTTCTACTTAAATCTAATAAATGTTTTTTTTCTTTAGGTGCAAGAGCAACTCCTTGCAATGATTGGTTTAAACAATAATGTTAATGCTGACACCCTACCATATAGTATATTGCCACTAAAACATTTGTGTCGACAGAAAATCAGACATATCATACGTACAAATGGAAAATATAATTCTTACCGTGATCTTGTTAAATTCCTTAATGTTACCAGGATACCTAAAATTTTGAAAGACTATTTATGCTACTTATAGAATATATTGTTGATTTAAATTGTATATTAATTTTCATAGCCTTTTTAATTATTTTAATTGTGTATTGTACATGATATGTTTTTAAATTACTTAATTTTTTGTTTGATACCCTTATGAAACAGTGGGACGATGTTTGACTTCAAACACTGTATTCTTGAGTGTGTCTAGTAATATTGTTAAATTTGATCTCATTTTATAAATACATTTTAATTTATTATTAAGATCAGTGCCCAATGTGCCTTGTTAATATATTTATACTTAATGCGTCTTCTAGATCACAGTAATATATCATTCATTATAATTATTTGTCGTGTTTTTTATTTTTAATTTATATTTTTAGGCGTTTTAAGAATGTAACTTGTTGAACAAGGGTGATATTTAATGTACAAGCAATGAATCCTTCTAAGGTTATATTATTAAATATTGATAAACAGAATAAAGCAAGTAAAATCTAAAATGTTTCTAATTTATCATATATATATATATATATATATATATATATATATATATATATATATATATATATATATATATATATATATATATATATATATATATATATATATATATATATATATATATATATATATATATATATATATATATATATATATATATATATATATATATATATATATATATATATATATATATATATATATATATATATATATATATATATATATATATATATATATATATATATATATATAGATAATAATAATATAAACCATGAGATGTGGTAAATTATAAATTAACATAATTAAGAAAAGATAACATGAATATAAGTCAAATAACTGTACATGATTGAGTGACGAAAGAACGGTAATAAAGATATACAACGCAGTGAGTGGTAAGAGAGGTAAGACCTCGGTTGCCTTTCGAAAACACAGTATCGAAGATACTGGAGGAAGATCACATAAAAAGCATGAGGACTCCCGGAGAGCATGTATGAAGAGGTTAATGACAGTTGACAAAGCGAAAGAGGTATGCAAGGAAAGCAGCGTTTGGTGCTCCGTTCTTTCTGACTACCCCGCTAGTGATAGAGTGTGAAGCTATGTATGTATGTATGTATAACTGTACATTTTATATTACGTATAAAAAGACATTGCACACTTCTAGTGAGTTCAAACGGATATCGATATAAAATTACGGATACGGATTTCGACATAAAATATATCAGAATTTATTTAATTATTTATTTATTGAGATTTTACAACTCTTAAGGTATGTATAAAACGTAAATGGATGTATGGAGAGTTTCACGCTATATTCTCCAGGGCAGAGAATTTAGTGTTACAACTGGGGTGGTGATAGCTACATGAGGGATAAATTTTAGTAAAAAACAATGCAAGCATCATATCTAATGCAGGTATTTTAATTTTATTTATTTAATTTTTTTATTTATTATTTTTTTATTTTTTATATTATGGCTTGATTTTGCGTAGACAGGCGCAAAATATTCTGCCAGTGTCACGTACAGTAGAGAAAACACGAATGCAGAGTATAAAAAAATAATTTAAAGATTAATATGAATAAATGATGAAACACAACAGATGATAAAATATAGTCTAGAACAAACAATAAAACAAATTAAACATAAATACTATTCAAAGTAGACGAAAGGATAAAAAATTGAAAAATAAAAACATAATGAGATATACAATGATAAATGGAAAATCAATTACAATTTAATATCATTATCTACAATAAACTTAGCGAACAATCTAACAAATGGACTAAAAACTAAACCTAAGATACATTTAACGTTAACAGGGCGTGGTAAATTAGGAGGAAGGATGTCATAAAGAGAGTATTTAAGTTTCGGACAGTTAAATAAAATGTGATCGGTAGAGCCTTCATCCAACCCACATTCACAAATAGAACTGTCTTTCACCCGCAACTTGGCCAGTTGTAGTGGAGTACACGCATGGCCAAGGCGGAGTCTACAAATAGTAGATGTGACAGTTCTATTTGCGCGACGATAGCGAGAGAACCACGGAAAGATTGGAACTTCTCGTTGTATAGAAGCATAATGTTTACCTTTTATTACGGTTGATTTTTTCCAAAAATTGTTCCGAGAAATCTTGAGATCAAATTTTGATATAGACAATAAATCTTGTGAATGTATAAAATTATAATTTACGTGTCCAGAGCATACTGCAGATTTGGCATAAGAATCAACTGTTTCATTATCAACAATACCAGAGTGGCTAGGAATCCATGCAAGCGATATGTTCATACCTTGTTCATAACATCGGAATAAAGCTTCCCTAATTTTGAAGACAAGGTGAAAACCAGACCTGCTACGAAAAGGATTTTGAAGTAAAGATTGTAAAGCACTTAAGCAGTCTGTAAAAATTATAACTTTTTGTAATTTGTGAGATTCTATAAACAAGATGCTTTCAAATAAAGCTATGCATTCACCAGAATTAAGGCATTTAAAACTTAAAATAATTTTGTATTTTGGGAGCCAACAAGCTGCCCCAACGTTAGATGAATGTGAAGACTTTGAAGCATCTGTGTATATAGCTGTAAAGTCTGACCAATTATCAGAGAAAAGGCTTTGAAATTTAGTATTGGCTTCTGGATCATCTTTTTCAATACCTAGACTTAACAACACTGAAAGAATATATGTAAGCGAATTAAATGGAACAGAATATATGGAGCGAATCTTAGAATTAAAAATAGGAGATGAAAGGGACGAAAATTTGATAAAACTTTTTAAAATACAAGGGAAGTGCTGTGGGGACTTAATGACACGAGACATACAATGAAGACGGCTTAGCAAGGGATGGGAAGAATATTGTAGGACTTTAGATATAAAACGATCAGAAAGATATTGGCGACGAAGGTGGAGCGGCGGATCAACACATTCCACTTGCAACGCGTTTGTAGGAGAAGATTTCATAGCACCTAAAATAATTCTTAGTGCCTTATAATGGATTTTGTCTAATTTAGCTAGAGGAGATTTATAACATGGATCCAACAAAAATAAAGCATAATCAAAATGACTTCGAATAATGGCATTATAAAGAAGTTTTAATGTGAATTGATGGGAGCCCCACCAAACTCCAGAAACTGCACGCAATATTTGAAGATTTTTTTCACATTTTTCGGACACCTACTCCATATGGGAAGACCCAGAAAGTTTAGTATCTAAAATAACACCCAAAAACTTAACAGAGTTAAAAATAGGAATACTTTGATTATTATAAACAATATGGACATCAGGGACATGTCTCTTTCTAGTAAAAACAACTACACTGCTTTTGGGGACAGACAAGGATAAACCATGCAACGAAAGCCATTCTCCTAAATAATATAAAGCAGAATTAAGTCTAGACACAATTTCATCAACATTTTTAGAGCTATAAAATAGCACAATGTCATCAGCATATTGTAAAATATTACAAAAACAATCAACCGCTTTCTCTAAATCATGAGTATAAAAGCTATATAAAAGAGGGCTTAATACAGAACCCTGAGGAAGTCCGTTCCATAGTGTTCTAGGGGGGAGGAGATTGCCTTGATATCTAATACGGATTGATCTGCCACTAAAAAGATTAAAAATAAATTGAGTTAATTTAGAAGGGGAGGCTAAGTCTAAGCATTTTAAGTTTAAGATTAGACACGATGACACTATCATATGCGGAACTAATATCTAAGAAAACACCTATCAAATACTCACCATTAGCAAAGCTAAGGCGAATTTCTGAAGTGAAAATACTAAGACTATCAATTGTGCCAAGCCCTTTCCTAAAACCAAATTGTGATTTAGAGAGTATCTCCCTGTTTTCTAATATCCAGTCAAGTCTATTTTTTATTAAATATTCCATAACTTTGCACACAGTTGAAGATAATGCAATAGGACGGTATGAAGAAGATTCCCTAGGATCTTTTCCAGGTTTTAAAATTGGAATAATGACTTGTGTTTTCCAGGATGGTGGAATGCATCCAGTTTCCAAGAAGGAATTAACAATGGAAAGGTATATCAATTTTGCAGAATAACTAATATTAACTAGAAACGAATAGGGAATACCATCCTCACCCGGGGAAGAATCAGATAATCCATTCAAAACACAGTGAAGTTCATTAATAGAAAAGGGAATGTCCATCATATCGGTGTGTGTAAGGAGTGAAGGACCAAAGCAGTCCGAGTTAGGCACATAAGGAGGGGCTAGACTACATGCGAAATCTTTTAGCCAAGAAGAATCATTAGATGAAATGTTACATAAAAAATCACTAAGTGAGGAGCGGAACATTTTGATCAATTTCCAAATTTTCGAAGATGGAGTGCGAGGATGTAGAGATTGACAAAAACGTACCCATCCTAACTTCTTTTTACGTTTAAAGAGTCTTTTAGTGTGGGCTGCTATTTTCTTATAATTTATAAAATTTGACAGAGTCATACACTGAATGTATTTGCGTTCAGCAGTCTTACGGTTTATGATGGCAGTAGAACATTCTTCGTCCCACCAAGGAGGAGAAGATAACAATTTGTCTCCACTTCTTTTACGTGGTATATTAATAACAGCTGCAGAATGTAAAATACTAATAAAATGTTCATAGCAGATCAAGGAATTTTCGTTATTAACAGTGGGTAATTTAGGCAGTTGGGAATCAACATATGAAGAGAATTCCGACCATTTAGCTCTATTCAAGAAAAAAGGCATCAAAGAAGTAAAAGTAGGAGATGGTGATGATTTTTTACAAAGTGAAATAATAATAGGAAAATGATCACTACCAAATGACGTGGGGAGAACTTGCCAATTTAAAGAAGAAGATAAACTAGGGGAGCAAAGGGTTAAGTCTACCGCACTCTTTGGATTCTGGTGAGGGTAAACACGACGTGTTGGCGACCCATCATTGACGATACAGACATTTGCATCATCAAATACGTCCAATAACTGTGGGCCAAAGCTGTCACAGGAATGACAGCCCCAAGCCGTGTGGTGGGAGTTAAAATCACCGAGGATGATCAGTGGGCGAGATAAACTAGCTAAAATTAGCTGAATATCTGAAGTTAAGGAAGAGTGAGGATGTGGTATATAAAAAGATACAAAAGTTAAATTGAAGGCTTTAACAGCAACAACATTTATAAAAGGGCTATGAGGAGGAATGGAAACACGTGAAAATGAGATTGAACGGTTGATTAAAAAAGCAGAGCCAGCATACCCATCATTTCTGTCATCTCTCAAACAAGAATACCCTGGTATACGAAAACGTATACCGGGTTTTAACCAAGTCTCAGAGATGGCAAGAATTGCAGGATTATGTGACTGGATTAAAAGAAGAATTTCCGGTTTTCTTGTTGTGAGGCTCTTACAGTTCCACTGCAATATTTTTATGAGGTCCATGAGGAGATGAAATGGATGATGAAGATGGAGAATTTAAAGTGTTAACAGCAGCGTTGTTCGGTATTTTGTTATTATTGATTGGTGACAGTCTGTCGGTTAATAAGACCAAAAGAGAATATAAAAGTTGATCAAGTGATGGAGTATGAGATGAAGATGGGTCAATGGCACAGCCATTTCCAAGAGTTGATGAACATAATGATATGATGTTTTGATGAGCAATTTTGTCATAACCAATAGATTTAGACGTGTGAGGTCGGGCTGATTTAAAAACTGTTTTTTTATATGAAATTGTGGCATGTGTGTTAGAGGAAGGAGACACTTTAGGAGGACAATGAGTAGAAGGAGGAGAGAGCGGAGCGGTTTGTGATTTTAACACCTCAGCATAAGGTCTACGAGAAGAAGGGAACTGTGCAGATGCCTCAGAAAAAGAAATATTCTCTTGAGACATTGCATTTTTAATCAATCGTTGTCTCGCGTGCTGAGGACATATTGATTCTAGCGCATAATGGCTGCCAGAGCAGTTTACGCAGGATGCATTTGACTTTGTTACGGAACATGAATCGCCAGAGTGAGATTCAGAACATTTAAATCATCTAGGTTTTGATCTACAGATCGATTTCGTATGCCCAAATCTGCAGCAGTTATTGCACTGAATCGTCGGTAAGTTGTAAACCTCGACATCGAGAGCATTAAAAAATAAAAATATTTTTTTGGGTAAAAATTGACCCCTAAATGTTAAAACAACAGACTGTGGAGGAATCCAATTTGTGATTCCATCCACAGTCTGTTTTCGATTTAATCTTCTGGCCTTTAACACAGGGCCACATCCTGAGGGAAGCTCCAAGCTTTCCGTGAAACTTTCCATGGACCAATCAATTGGTACATTCCGAACCAGACCCATACGAGTAACACAGAATGTTGGAATAAAAGCTTTATACTTATGGGTTGTTAATATGGAATTCAACATAAAATTGTTAGCCGCAGCGGCAGAGAGAAATTCTACGCTAATTTTGTTTCTGCCAATGCTTTTAACTCCATCCTTATTTATTTTATCAATTTTATTTTTGAAAAGAAATTCGCCAAATTTTAGAGGTCTCAATGTAAGTCCCGACAATTTTTCAGACTCTAGTCTAGAAACATGAACAATGTAAGGTCCTGAATCTGTTTCACAATAAAAATTTAGTAGATCATCCAAAGAGGGGTTAACGAATGTGGTTTGAATAGATGGGTTAGCTGCCGCTGGGTCTATAATTGTTTTCTTTAAAGGTATTATACTATGATCAGCATTGTGACGTTTTCTAGAGACGTTAGGGAAATCATTATCCGGAGTATAAAAAATCTCACCCGGATCAGGCGGTTCCGGTTCCAGGATATTGTCCATATTTGAAGTCAAATATGGCACATATCACAAAAAATACCTAAACTAAAATAAATAATTTCTATACTTACCTTTTTAACTATTTATAATACACAATTAAATAACCGATATCTACTATACAATAATTTACATAAAATGCAAAATTAAATCAATGAAAATTAAATTTCAAATTCAGAGCTCGCAAATCGTGTGTTGACTACATCAAACGCGATCTATTATCAATTTTTTTTATTTATTACTTCAATATTATTTATGTGTATGATAAATAATATATTTAAGTTATGCCTAAATGAAATAACTTATATATAACTTTGTATTTATATATAAATACAAAGTTATATATAAGTTATTATAGTATATATAATAAAAAAAATCAAAAATGTTATTCGGTAAGCAGGTCCATCTATAGGCATATAAACGAGATTTAGTGCAAGCTACATGTACCTGAAAGCAGAGATGGCGCCACCATCAGAGCTTTTTGAAAACAGGACAAGCGTTGGTCTACCATATAATTTGAAAACAATACTTATTTATGTACCCTATTGTGAAAATTAATTTTACATGCCCTAACAGTATGTTGAGATATAATGTTATTTTATTATTATTATTTACAAATGCCCTTAATAATAGCCTTGCTTTTTCATATATCTGTAATAAAGAAAACTATGAAAGAACGTGAAAGAATCTACTAATACAACTGGTTTTCAATTTGAATTGATTAAATTTAAAATTTCATATTACTCGAAAAAATTCTTAAGCCTTGTAAATTTTCTCATACGGCGTAAATTATAAATGTACGAAAATAATACAGCTCATAGTGATTATTTAATTAAATCAAGACAATCAAATGTAGCATTTTTCCCTTAACTTTAAACATCTTTTTTAATAATATGTCCAGTGGCTGCTGGCAATAGAATATTGTTTTAAAAGAGACTTGTTGGAAAATCTAAATATTGTTTTAATTAATTAGATATTGTATTAAAACTTCTGTCTTAAGATTTAGTGCCGTCTCTAATGATAGATTACCTAGAGGACGGACAGAGAGAAAAGATGAGAGTTGGTATGTAAGATATGACCATATTACATGTCAATTGTTATGCGATTCTATTATTTATTGTTAATGATATCCTTGTAAAAATACTCAAGTCTTTTCGTCTAGAACTACAAATAAAGATTTTATTTGATAACATAATAAAATATATTTTTTAATAATGTTCTATATAACACATAACTTATTTTAAATAAACATTGCTTAAAACTATAAAAGGAAATAAATTTCCATTTATTGTAGTCATCTGGAATTTGATTTTTTCTCAGAATACTCAGATACGATATTTACTTGAAATTTGCTCCATTGGCCATAAATTCCTCGATTTCTGCAACACTATAAAGAAAGAAAATGTTTAATATAATTACGTAGGAATACGTTCTACAAATAATCTAATTTCTCATTTTAAATTAAAAAACTTACGTTCTTGGCACGAATGTCAAATTTTCTACGCCATTTTCCGTAATAAGGACATCGTCCTCGATGCGGACGCCACCAAAGCCTCTGAATTGGTTCACTCTCTCCCAATTAAAGAATTTTGATTGTTTTGGATCAGCTTGTGCGTTATCTAAAAGCTAGAATTGTAACATTTTTAAGCAACAATGTCCAAATTGAAATAAAAAATTTGGACATTGTTGCTAAATTATAAAATATTATAAAAGTTGTTGTGGTTTTATTTTTGTTGGTTTTATTTGTGGATTGGTGTTGTTTCTGTTCAAAATCTCTAGTAGTCGAAATACGGAGTAAGTTCCTAAAAGCCATTTTGGGACATGTTTTCCCTCCACTACTAGATAAATTAATTTGTCGTCTATATCTCGAGCTTAGCAATGTTTTAAATTGCAACTTTTACGACTTTTACTTATGATTAAAAAAATAAGATTAATAATTTGAATAGAATTATTATTTATTTTACCTATATACGTCTAAATTTAAAAGAATGAATGTCAACCTCTTTGTCACATCAAAATCCGCCTAAGTCGAATTCCTTCATAACTCAAAAGCTTTGGCGTCTCCTTTGATAGTCGACTTTATATAGTTGTGTTGTATTGGATATTAAATAGTAAAATACAAGCACGTACCCTATCAATAAAGTAACAACCAGGTTCCACAGTGACGCACATATGTGCAAGCAAAGCGCGAGCGGTACGTAGACGCGAGAGCGCGGCCGGCGGGCGTGGCGGGCAGTGCGGCAGGTATCCGCCCACGTCGTGCACGTCCAGCCCGAGCAGGTGCCCGAGTCCGTGTGGTTGTAGCACGGCGTTGACGCCTGCCTGTAAAGAACAATGACTTTCCGCGTTCTATATTTGAAAATTTACAAAAAAATATATTACTTTAATGACGTTCCATATTCGAAATTTACAAAAAAATGATTTGTTTAAATTAATTAATTCAAAAAAAAAAAAAATTAATTGACCATGTCAAAATTGTAATATAGAAATTTAAACTTCTAATTTGTCAATTTTCACCTTAAATGAACAATAAAAATATGTGTGGAATCAACACATTACAGCGATTATATCGAGTGTGTTGTTTTTTCAGCTATAATTTAGATTTTAGGGATTTCATAATAAATATTGTACCTCAATCATCTCCTCAACATCGCCATTAAGAAGACCACCTTGCTTCAAGTGTTCCAACATGGCTCGGTTAGCCGCTAAATGCATGTCGGGCCACATCACACCTGGTTTCGCCTCTCTATTTGATAGTTTTAAACAAATTCATTTTACTAATTAGTTTTCCAGTTGACAGTTATTTATTTATTATTCGGTTATCATAAACTGTAGAGCATATGTTATTATAACGTACAACATCCATTAAAAACTTAAAATATTTATAACATTAGTAGAATTGTTTTTTAAAGCTTTGCACACTTTTAGACACGCATTCTTCTATTGTGTAATGATATCTATTATTTAACGTACAAACTCCCTCGTGTATTCTCCACTCAACGTAGGCGAAGTAAATTAACGCGCTCGAAACGCCATTAATAGAAAAACGTAAAAAGTTTTTCATTCTAATTTATTTTCATTTATCAATATAAGACAACACCTATATTAAATATAGGTATATCCTAATGTCTTTATGATATAATTAGATTTTCGGTATTAATGATATAATTGTATAGCAATTAAATTCTTTTACCCACGTATTATTTATAGTATTTCAAATTATAAATAACAAGAAATCAAAAATATTACTACCTTAGGACAGCATCTCTAGCGGCTAATACAGCTTCATATATAAGCTTTTGGTCAGATGTAAATTTTCCATTCGCCGGGAACGAGCACGTAATGTCCGCCGCATAACCCGCATAGTTACCACCCATATCGAAAAGACTACAATAAATAAAGTTTTTTTTTTTTATTTTAAATTAGTATTATAAACAATAATTAAATTATTTATTATTCAGCAATAATAGGCTATATTTATTTTTATATGCTTCTAGAATATGTTATTCAAGTGTAATAATAGAGCACAATTAACATAGTGTATTTTTTCTGAAACTTTCGGTCAAGTCATTTGAAACTTCCAAAAAGGAAGGAAACTATCATCCATAACAAGATACTGGTACTCTGCCAAAGGGCAAAGCAAATTGCGACGTTGAGTGCCGCCACTCAACAACCAAAAGCCTCGAAAGGCGGAAAGAGGGAAACGTAATATCTTAACATTAGGTTCCTTCAGTTCCTACGGTTCCTTACCACATATCGCCATCTTTTATCATCTTGACATTAGGAGCGCCTGCGTGCCCGTAGTGGAGAGTGGCGCCATTGTGTCCGGAGCCGCATATACAAGTGTACGACACGTGGCGACAACCGCCCACACGGTAGCAGTGGTCCAGGAATATTGACTCGCACTGGTACTCAAGTAGACCGGGTTTTGTGTATAGCATTACCTGGAAACGTTACAACTAGAATATCTTACATGACATAACTTAAATGTTTATCTTTGAGTCATTTACATGTTTTAAGAGTTATTTTCTTCATTATTTTTTAATGTTTGCGCGCTAATGAAATGATTAATTGTCAATTTTTATTTTACTTTAATTAATACATAAATACAAAAAAATTACACTATGGCCGAAAGCGGTTAGGTAAAATAATTCTCTTCCTTACCTTGCTATATATGGGATGATGAAAAATGATACACAAAATTTATTGGTACCTACCTGTTTATGGGCGTCAGAAGATATTTTGCAAATATATCGCATCACTTCAATTTCTTCAGGTGTTTTTATTACGCGGCTAAAAATATAAAATAGATATTTAAATATTTATTTATTTATTTTTATGTTTATTTCAACATTTGTGTTCATCATCTTAATTCGATCTTTAAATCCTAAACCCCCATAAAAATATGGAAATTTTATTCTGAATATAAAAGTAAAACGTATAGATTTAATAATTGCTAATTGTTTATTTAACGTTTTTTTTTAAATTTGCTTAATCCTGACGAAATCACTGGACGCCATGTTCTTTCGCAGTGGCGTCAGTTGACCATGTACTAAATGCACTGGTAATATTTAAATATCTTATAAAAAACATTGTTATATCGTGTCATAGCACTGCTGGTGGGTAGTGTTTGTGCGCACAATTAAAAATACAAAAATATTAAAAATATAAAAAACATCATAATAGTAAATTTTTATATTATTGTCATTTGTATTTTTGTATTTGTATACATGTATAATGGAAACAATTATGTATTGTATTGTATCAATTGATATTGATAATATTTTATTATTATCAGATAAGGTCATACTATATGGATAAATATTATGTTTTATAAATTCTTTTATTGGTATGTTGATAAAGACTTGTGTAATAATAAAAATGTATGTGGATAAGCACAATATATAGTTTGTACCAAATGTTCAGGATGTAAGCAAATAGATTAAAAAAACAAATATTTAAAAAAATTGTCTACATTACTATTTTTACGAAGTATATCAAAATGTTTTCGTTTTATGACTGATTAACATGTAATGCACAATAGTATAAATAGCTATTTATACTAAATAAAAACTTACAGCTCCGCAATGATGGGGAACAGTATTTCATTATCAACTTCAAAACTGGAACAAAGAATCACAAATTTTGATAAAGGTATAAAAAATTGGGCAATAATGACCCATTATTGCCCAATTTTTTATACCTTTATCAAACCCAATAATAATGTACCCACATTATTACATAAAATTTAGCTACACTATATCAAAAAACAAAGTTATAATATTTTTTCACCTTATATGCAAGATTTGGAAATTACTATTTTTATATAAAAATAGTATTATATTATATTATTACTCTGGTCATTGATATAATAAAAAAATTAGTTCAATTTATTTTTAAAGTAATAAACTCAATATATAAAATAAATAAATAAAACTTAGTTAATATTTATTTTTATAAAATATTTAAATAAGAATTAAAATTATATTACTTTATTTAATAAATAACTTACTCATTAATACCAGAAAATACAGCTTCCTTTGCAGTGAGACCACTATCAGTGTTTGGTCCACTCTGAAATTAGTAAATAGAATGAATAAATATTTTTTTTAATTATAATTTTAAATTAAAAGCTTTAGCATTAAATACTCATTCAAATACATGTAATACAATCTCATACGTGATGATAAAATATTTTATACTTATCAACTTACTTTCTAGTAGTTTAACCCTGACACAATATACTTACAAGAGTTAGTAATTTCTCAGGATTTAAGGACTTCAAAACATCACTAATCTGAAAAAGAAATTACAAATACAATGTAAAAGGTATTGAAAGTATACATAATATAAATATTTGTACATAAAATGTTTTTTGTTATTTTTATTATTGTTTAATAGAACACATTTAACTCATATTTCTTTGTACCATATGGAATGGATGGAATAATAAAAAAAATTAAAAAATATTTTGTTAACATCTTTTTATAATATTTGGTTTTAGGCCCAAAAAAAGCATTTTATTGTATAGTTTAGAAGAAAGCTAATAATAATTTAATGATATAAATATTTGCCATATACTTATATATACCTACATATTTAACAATAGCATAAAATCAAATTACCTCATCAACATAATGTACATGATCAACTCCATAGATTTTCTTAAATTCTCCACAGGAAAGCAGTTTTCCCATCCATACTTCATATTCTTGTGGCAGTCTTGGCACAAAGAGATATGATTGTTTAGTTTTTATGTCTAAAGCAAAATAGCAGCCTGGTTCTCGGACACCACATATCCAAGTGAAATATGCTTCCTTAAATGTAAATAGAAATAATAAAGTAATCAATGAATAAACAGAGTATGTTAAGATAAAATTAATGTAATATAACATTTACCTGTCTAAAAACATATTCAACATCAGTGTCATAATGATTGATACTTTCTCCACCTTGTAAAACTACAATTTGACCACTCTGAAGTTTTTCTGCTAGTCTTTCCCTATTTTTTGCATATAGTGACAATGGTACATCTAATGTACCTGGACCCATTGACCAGGAATCTGACATTTTTGCTGGAAACATTATTTTTTATGTGTTTAACTTCAAATATTAAAATATTAAGTGTTCAGAAAAAACAAAACATAAAATTTATACAGTAAATTATATTAAGAATAAAACTTTGAAACTTACAAAGGTGTAAATGAAATTATAAACACTGCCGCACAAGTACTGCACAAAGACTATTTGATAAATAAAGGCTAAAGTACCAAACGTCTAAAACGTGTTGTCAACTGTGACGCAAGTAAGATATTATTATTTAATTTGTTACTTTGCTGCACTAAAATATATAGAATGAATTAAACATAATACTTATTTATCACACTGAATACCTAGTTCTGTCATTCACAGCTGTAAATTAATACATGACAGTTGTCAATGTAATTTGATAGATATTTTTAAACAGCACCTATACATTTTTATATTAGTCCTTTGAAATGAAATTTTAAGGGCCGAGTATTGTATTTATTAGAGGACGCAATTTTATTTTTGACCCCACAAACTTGAGGTTAAGGTTCTATTGACCCGCCACCCCCCACCCCCCAAATCTAAAAAATGCAAAGCAAATGTAACATTTCAATGGACTATATATGATTGAACATACACATATAGTGTGTAGTTACAAACACTGCTATATATTTATATGTATATACGCCAGAGTGTTCGGTGGGTATTATTTCTTTATAAAATGATTCCAAGTCGTTTGTGGCGCAGTGGGACAAGGTCTGACTTCTAGTGCTATAGTGTACTTATAATTGTTACTCAGAAGGAATAAAGAGAAAATTGTAGACAAAATATCAATTTAAACATTACTTTGTGTGCCTTTATAACTCAAGACGGGTGTTCAACACTCAAATTTCTTATAGCGTTTCGAGTGACACTCAGAGATCAAAGTAATTTGGTACCATGGAGTGAAGCCACCGAAAAATAAATTTGGCTACATGTGTAAAGACGTTATAGAATTTATCCTTCTTGCCAGGTGTAGAAAGAAAACGTATAACATCTCTGACCATTAAGCGCGTAATTCTAGTAAAATTTATAGTTTCTAAAAATTCCCCAAAAATAGTTTTAACACAAACAAGTATTTCTATCGAAATAGCAAACTAACCGAGGAATAAGCTTAGTTTGTATTGAAGTAGAATGATAATGGTAGAAGGAGAATGATATATAACCGGTACAATATAATACAATATCATCAACTCATTACTAGAAATAGTTATATGAAAGAGGAGCAAGGTCAGTAGAGTCAGCGTTAATGCGCGTTTCTAACCTCCCTACATCTTGAAAATACCATGCTGCTTTGAAGTTTGAGCTTCTGCGCTAGAACGTGATTAGCCCGTCACCATAATAAAGCTACGTAAAGCTAAACAGCTGTTTAGCGCTACATATCCATTTTTTTATAAATTTTGTAACATATCTACTAGATAAAAACGTAAACGTGTTTAAAGAGTTCATAAATAAATATGTTATATAACATTATGATTCTCATCAAACTAGGTTAACAAGCTGATGGCTGTACTTGTACATATATTGCATTTGTAATTTGTTTAACACTTTCAATGCCTTTATTCCCATAGTTTTTGGACTGAAAAGTTACTCTTCCATTTATAAAGACAATAAATGTTTTAGAAAAGCTAAACAATGGTCGCAGGAATTAGAATCAGGTACCAGGTAGTCACAACTATAGTAAATATAACCGTAATTTTAAACCGGTCGTTATAATATTATTTAATATTCAGCGACAAATCTATTCCTTGGATGTTAGCTGTCATTATTATTTGTTCCAATGCTATTGTAACTGATTCGACTGTTTAAGTAATAACTTTAACCACCAAAGGCAAAGGCGAAAGTAAATATTACTTTCGCGTATTTCTTGCGTTGTGATTTGTATTTAACATATTCTACATTAAGAAACCTGATATTGAGACACTCCTATCTACACATCTGGACCTTTTTAACGATTCATTTTGATAAGATAATGGAAAATCGATATATAAAGTTGTCTACAAAAAGTTATATAAATATTTTGTTGCAAAGTTTTAAAACTATCTATTTCGTACCTAAGAGTTCATAAAATATTATGAAACAATCATTATACATTACATAATTTATGTAAAAATACAGTTTGTAGGTATATTATATAACATATTTAATATATAAATCAATAGTTATATAAATATGTAATCGTAAGACTAAAAATATAGGCGCAACAAGGCGTTTCGTACTTGTTTCATAACTGGAGGTCAATCAAGTACAACTCACAATGTTGATAATCTTAAATTTCATTTTATTATATATTGTTAAGATCTAATATTAAAAAAGCGCGCCTAGTTTGAGTATGAATATAAGAATTATTATGTAATTCTTAGGAAAATAGCATAACGTAAATGAAACATTTTACAGATTGTAAACGAATTTACTTTTATAGTACATTTGCGGGTGAATGTACTAATTTTGTGTGAAATCAACAGCAAATATTAGTGTGTTATTGTTTGTTCTGTGGTAGGTATATGCCTAAGTTTATTCATTTCAGTTTTAACTCTGCTAAATGTTATAAATTTTAGACATCACGCTCGGAACGTCATACATTAAGAGAAGAAGAAGAAGAATTTTAGACAGCCTATTTTAAAATTATATACAAATTCGGCAAAAACTAAGCATAAGCTCGAATCTCTTGGCTTTTGAATTAAAAAAAAAAAAGCTCTTCTTGTGATTAAATATTGGGATACCTTTACGGAACGTATATAAAAATGTTCGTTTAACTAGACTACAAGTTGATTAACAAGTGTTGTTTTTCCTGTCAAGGTACATAACCCAAAAATGCGATTATTGTTTTATCGTTCCTTATTAAAATTCAAAATTATAGCGTTTTTTTTAACATATCAAATATTTAATACTTATCACACAAAAGTACTTGAAATGGTGAAGTTGTAATAACGCAAATATATTTCTGTCCTATAGTTCTGCTACGGAATAGCAGATGGCGTTAGGTATGCAAAATTTGAGTGTAATTTATTGTTATCACGACCTATGTAGTTTGTTGTTGTTCGTATATATATATATATATATATATATATATATATATATATATATATATATATATATATATATATATATATATATATATATATATATATATATATATATATATATATATATATATATATATATATATATATATATATATTGGGGTTATAAAGGCACATGGAAAGCAAAAACATTTATTATTAAAAAATCGCATGATTTTAAATTATGGTGGTTTTAGTTAAGTGTTTATTTTGTCTTTTATTACTCTATATAAAATTATTATTTTTCCTTATAAACAATCACAAGTTGTCTGCTTATTATAATTAGCTTATGTAATTATTTGTTACGCTTTACTTAATTAACATGTTTTTCACAACTGCGTATGTAGTAAATATGAAGGTGATCTTTAAACCCAAAAATAAAATGACCCTGATACAATGTGTAAGCTTTAGTTAAATAAAACAAGTAAAATCTTTTAAGTTTATTTCATTTATTAGATAACTTTTTAATTCTTATCTAAATCACAAGATCGATAAATTAAACTATCTAAAATCACAAAATGCACTAAAACATGCACACATGTAATATTACATTGATTTTTATACCCGATTTGGTACAATTGTACATTACAATATTGATGTACTAAAGACAAAGATAGGTACATTTATAATTAAAAATATTGCCTACAAATTTACTAAGTAACAGGCGTTAGTGTAGTTCAGATTAAGGTTCCTCAGATCTGATCTTACAAAACCTGCTATACCACTTAAGCGGTAACTTTACCTTACTTATATTTGACATGCGAGGAAATAACTGTATCTTAAGCGTTTCATTACGGTTATGTTTACGATTCCGTTAGGAAGTTATTCCGATTATATTATGCGTATTAACTATTATTAACAATATAACGTGATAGGGCGATATTTCAAATGTTTATAGACTTTGAAGAATGAAATACACGAATCAAGGGAACATTATTGATAATAAATAAACATCACTTGATAATCCCCTACTGAATACATAAGTGGAATTGTAAACAAACGTATTTAAAGCTATTAAATACTTTATATTAATATTTATTAAGTTTATTTTTTGGAAATGTCTCAGCTAAGTCTTCTTAAGTCACGAAAACGTAAATATTAATAAAATAGATAGTAACATTAATATTTTAATGGAAGGCATAAAAATACTATGAGTTTATTACGTCACTCAGTACTTTGATCAGTTAAGGTCACTATAAAATGAAGAATAAATATTATGATTGTAGTGTCGGCGGCCATTTTGGTTCGTTCTCGTGATTTGTGCCGCGCGTGACACGTCATAGCCGGCCATCTCGCTCTCGCATGCTTTCCGCATATAGCACCATTGTAACCCGACACGTTTCTTACACACAGATTTCACAACACAGTCCACACTTTCACAACTAAAATGTTTTGTTCAATTAACATAAATAAATTAAGAATCTACTGATATTTCGTGACACGGTTGTTTCTTTTCCTGCAGTCTCCGTACAGCCTCGGCGACGAGGGCGCGCTGCTCTAGTAACCTTTCCACGAGATCCACTGGTTCTTGCTTTCTGATATAATAAGGCGCGGCTCTTGCCCGAGCTTGCAAATGGAGCTTTTGCTTAAGCCCGAGAGTCAGCTCCTCAATCGCAGGTAGCCTGTTTGAGGCTAGCGGCCGTCCGTCTTCTCTGCTCGCGTTACGGCTATCATACCTCGAAGTCTCTTTCAGCATAGCGCTGATCGCTATTATGAATCGTTAAGATTAACGAGCTTCACTGGGGACGCGCAACTACGATTGCGAATGTGGAATGAATGAGCGAGTGCCGAGCCGACCCCAGTGTAGGATTGCGGGTGTGCGCGCGGGCGGCGGGCGGCGGGGAGACGCGTGACGTAGTCAGATGCGCAGTCGCGCCGGCCTGTATACAAACAATACGATGGACGTAAATAAACACAACTCCGAGCAGACACGCCTGTAATGTGAACGGTGTTATCTATGTGTTAGTGGTTCAACTTGTCGATCCACTTGCGCGCATGGGAAGTGGAAAAATCTTTGGACGGCCCTCGCCCGCTTGGGTGATATATTTACTCAGTAAACTTATGATTTATCTTTTGATCTCAATATTGCTTGTATTACGGTCATGGCTGAATTCAATGAGATTTGACCTATATGGTTGTATAATTTATATAGTTACAATGTACCTTGCATAACAATCATTTGTCAAAGTAAAATTATTACTGCTGGAAGAAATATAGATGTCTGATATATAACTGATTTCACATTATTTAAAGTGTTTATTATATTCTAATGTTTGACAAAGCGAAAGCATTGTTGTGCATGTTCTGAGTAAGACTATCTATATATGTCATACAGGTTGATCAGTAGTTCGGGTTCAAAAATTGATCAGTCATGTGAAACACCTCGGGTGTTTAGAATTTATATATTGTATTTATTAATTTAAGTTTATCTTTACGTGAGTATCTTAAATGCCCATTTTACTTGTAGTAAGCTGTAGGATAATATATGTGTGTCTAACATAATTTTTTCACAATATGAATGGCATAAACAATTTTTAAATTATATACAATGGAAATTAACTTGGTGTAAATAAATTGGATCACAAACGTTTTATTTGCTTACCTAAAATATTAATATCATAATTTTATTGTTTCATACTAAATACCTGCCTCATTCTTATAATAAATTCATAAACTTCTAATATTATAAAAGGCAGTAAGTAAAGTATGACGATCATATTTAAATGTTCAAAAATAAACTATAAGTCGATTAGATTGAGTCCACATTGATTGTTATCTCGTACAACATAAGTAAGTATTTGTAAACATGTTTGTGTGTAGTGGTGAGGTGGCTGTTTCGCTGAACCAAAGCTAAAAACGGACGTTGCCCTCAGTTTTTGTGCGATTTTTTCCTGCGAAATTAGCCGAGTTCGTTGTTACTGTTTGGTAGGTATTTTAAAGCACATGGAGAAATCAACAGAAAACATAAACATATTCACACAATATTAGTAGCAAATTCCAATATTAGTAAGCACAAAAAATGTTATTTTATGAGGTACATAATACATACCTATATATTTGTTAATTTTACTTTGGATATTGCTTATACAAAGGTACATAGAAAGAATCTTCTGGCAAGATACTTTACGTTTTAAGTGGCGAAACTTAACACCGCACTTAAATGGCCGCAACATGGACACGTTGACATAAGTTTAAACTAATTTTGTCCATCTATACTTTTCAATCTTATTGTAATTGATGTTGTCAATGTATTGACGATGAGCATTAATTTAAATGATTATAAAAAAAGAATAAAATAAAAAAAAAACGTATAATTAAACTCACATGTGAGAAATAAACTTAATTATTTACGTGGAAAACAATAAGATTACAAAAGTTTATTAACATCAAAGCTATTTTAATTGTCATACCATGATTCATTGTTTGTCATAGTCAGATAAATACACATTGAAAGTAGTTTTGTTGTGATTGCAAAATGATAGGTACCATTTTTATTAATAATTAAAAGTTATACGTTTTTAAAAAATATGTATAAGACAAATGATTAAAATAACAAAAAGATGTCTTTCAAATTTT
Organism: Dione vanillae; assembly: GCA_037178615.1. Lineage (NCBI taxonomy): Eukaryota > Metazoa > Arthropoda > Insecta > Lepidoptera > Nymphalidae > Dione > Dione vanillae. Next base: position 102,895 of record JAZFAU010000074.1, read on the forward strand.
TTCGTAGTTGCTAATATAACACGTGTTTAATTTACGCCTAAGTAAACGCTGTCAATAAACTGTGTCGTTTAAAAACAAAACGTACACAGATAAATGGATATCAACATATGTAGGTGTTTGTATACATTTATATTTATTAAGTGAACTGGTTATCATCATAATAAAACTAGTGATGACCTTCGACTTTATCCGTATGGACATTTATCAAGATAATAGATAACTGAGTCTGTAGATAGCGCTCAACCAATAAAAATTGTAATATATAAATAATCATCACGCTGTATAATAACGTGATATATTTATATTTACTAGAGTAATTTTCGCATACTCTTGCGTAAACGAGCTTTCGTAATATTAGTGATAAAATTCATTTATAGTATCTTAGATTCTTCCGCCATTTTGACCTTCGAAGAAAAAGATAAGAATATCAACTTATTTTAAAATAATCTGTAGAGAACATTACGCGTGTGTAATTTTTATGAAAATTCCATTATGTCAAGTCTTGGACGAGCTTTGAAGCTAGTGGCGACATCTAGTGTGGAATAGGACGAATTATTACATACATTAGTTTCTTTTATCACCAAGCGATGGCAGTTATTTAGAATTTTAAATATTAATATTTTTTAATACGCTCGGCCTTCATCAAAAGAATTTAAGTAAATAGGTATTTTTAAATAAATGTTTATGTTCAAAAAAGTCGAAAATATTATGTATACAAATATAAATTTAGTATACAACTATATATATAATATTAACACGTATATACAAATTATATAAAAAGATATTTCATAATAATTAAAAATGCTTATCCTAATTTCTTATATAATACTTATTGTATTGCATAAATGTAATTTGATTAGTACTTTGTTTATTTAAATACGAAATTTCGCTCAACGGACTAAAGTTAGATAATCACGTTCTTACAAGAAAGTTACATGATTTGACCTCTTTATCCATTAAAATTACTTGAAGTATGGTAGTCTACACATTACATAGATTTTGATATACAAGTGAAGATCACAAAGTATATAGTAGTCTACTTTGGTTTATATATAGTTTAGCATTCAGCTAAAAATAGTAGACACTTAGCAGTAAAATACGTAGTCAGTCGATTAATCGATTATTATTATCGATTTAAATATACTTATCATAAATACTTACGGCCTTATTCATAAAAAGTTATAGCACGCTTAAAGACTCGATATAGTACAGTTGTGAAAAAATGTTATTCATAACAGCATTTTAGTGTCAATTAGTTCTATAAACCTATCATAAAGTTATAGAGCCGAGAACAAGACTACTATAAGATACTATAAGACTACTATAAGAGTGTTTTAACGTCCAAAGATGGCCGATTCATATAACAGCTGATTATAGCTCATACTAATATGAGCATTGATATGACGTCGTCGAGTCGCTTGTCATCAAGAGTGTCAATTTCAGTTTCGTAAACAAAACAATATAACAATTGACATTTTATTCGATATTTATTAACTATATTTAGTTATTAACAAGTTTATTAATAATAAATTCTACATAAGACGTCGTCTTGTCCACGTCTAAACAATTTTCAATTCTTTGTCGTTTTACTTCTTATGACTTAATTTTTTAAAAATTAAGTAAGTTTATAAACTAAAATAAAATAAACATTCGTGTTTTTGTGATAACAACGACGCAAATGAAGCCGGTAAATGTCAAGCCAGATCCAACAATATATTTTTGTACGTAATATTATCTGTGGTCATACTATGTCAATGCGTTTTTCACTTATCATCTGTGGATTTACTGGCATTTTCGGCAACAAGTCGACCGACTTCAGTATAGTGGCAACATTGTGAACGTATAAATCAAATTAGTGACACTTTAGTTATAGAAGGCTTATAGAGCGTTTATGAATACAAACATTTATCGAACGTTCTATAAGCCTAAAGAGCGTGTTAACTAAAGTATACTTAAAACGTTCTATAAGACTTTTTTATGAATAAGGCCGTTAAATTTTAAGTAACATATTTTATCTCACAGCCTCGCTACCGTTTTAATTTTAATCTATCATACCCTTGATACATTTGTATTATATTTATTGCCAGAGATAGTTCTCTGTTCCCTGTGGATAGGAAATGCTAACTTCTCTAGTTCTGGTAACAAAAATGATGGTCTTTAGCGTAGGTATTATTTTATTATAACAATAGAGACAGGAGGTAAGGATATATTAATTATAAAGATGGAATTCAATCTTCCAGCTAATTCCCTGGACAGGTAAAGTGGTCTTGCTGTCACTCTCGCCCCCGCTGTTGTTGCCTATCCGCGTCTTAAGACGCTAGAACAGTGTATTTAAGACTGATGCTACGGATATACGGAAGAATAATAACACGTAGAAACAGAATTCCGTTTCAGTGGATACGGCATCCCTGAAGAACCAACTCACAATAACGATCCAGAAAAGATCAGCCAAAAATTCATATATGTGAATATTACATACAAATTATGTATATTTTTTCTACATCTATTTTTAAGGTAAAAATGTCACTTATATATATATATATATATATATATATATATATATATATATATATATATATATATATATATATATATATATATATATATATATATATATATATATATATATATATATATATATATATATATATATATATATATATATATATATATATATATATATATATATATATATATATATATATATATATATATATATATATATAAGTGAAAATAATGTTTTATTCTCTGTGCCTGTATATGTTATAAAAATAATTTTTATTATGGTAAATTTCATTTAATATTTAGTATTTGTTTTATTTCATTTGTTGAAGTATCAATTTAAGTTACTATCAATTTAAAGTATTTATACGATGAAATTGCTAACAACACTTTCTTTGAAGTGGTTAAGGCAAATTTATCTTCCTATTTCCTACTTTGGCGAGTCACGTCCACACTCGCGCAGTTAGTATATAATATGTATATATTTACATTTAATATATTTGTTTTAGTTTAACTCATTCACTACCATGGGTTGCCTTGAAGAGAGATTGAGACATAAACTGTAAAGCTGTAGACATAAACTTTGTAAAGTAAATGTCTCAATTTTTCTTTAATTATATAAAAAAATAAAAAAGAATATGACTAGATAAATCGGAAAATATCATGTTCATTCACTACTAATAATTTGATGTAATTTTCTATTCAATAAATCGTCATACGTCCATATATTAAAAAAAACTATTATTTATGAACTGTATATTAAAAAATGTCCTCACTTCTATCCATCCATACCAGTGTTTTTGTTCCGTCATTGACCTCGTTAACTTTCTCTTCTGCGCTAAAAATTTATCCTTAAAAATATTAATTTATTATGAAATTCTTTATGTAAGCTTGAATATTTTTGATAAGATTCTTGCTTTATTTAAATAGTATTTTTTTGTTCTACAATGCAGCATCTAGTATCTTGAGTAAATTTATCATAGCATAATAATATTGGTTTTCACCGGAACTATTAAACTAAAAGTTTACTTTTTAATTAAGAATTTACTTTGCATTTAATTTAGGGAATTTACTTTGCATATATTACTAATACTAATATTACAAAACATTGTGATTATCAAAGCGTTAAGTTGGTTAGCTGGTGGGTCTCCGTTACCTCATACAGAATGATGACAAAAGTGTTGTGTATCTAATCGATAACTTTCTAAGTAAATATTAACTCCTCGTCTTATGGTGTCAAGTGTATTATAAAAAATATAAAAGCGTGATTATGTCAATGGCAAACTTTTCTGTTGGTAAAGTATTTTTTACGCTAATATGTTACAATTAACATATTAACATACAATCTCTTTGTGTACTTGACGCAAGCCATAAAAAATATTTTCTACGAAGTTACCTTACGGGATATTGTACAACACTACGGGTTGCGTAGATCGAAATGTCGAAAGAAAGTGAACGAAACGCTTCGACGCCAGTGCGGTACACAACGTCGCGCCGACTGAACCTGTATTATTGGGCACACCTCGTATTCCGATTTGTTCGACAAAAATGAACATTTAATTTTTGTAAGTGATTTTTAAATTACAAATAAAAATGGATCTGTTAAGTGAAGCAAGTAACGGGCCAAGAGTATTAGCGGCGCGTCATATAAGCGTTGACCCACCACTCCAAGAAATGAACAATGCGATTAACACGACGCTATTGTGCCATACTTATAGCCTTCAACCGGATTTTGCTTCATATTTTGCAGGTACATTTAATTCACACATTGAACCACTTTTATTTTATAAATAATTTGAAAACGTTTGCTTTAGTTATAATTTGGCCAGTTTGGATTTTTTAAATTAACATTACATGTTTAATGTATCGTGCATACCTCAAGGTAGAAAGGGAAACACCATCTGTGATTAGAACTATTTTAATTTCAACTAATAAAATGTCTCCCATATTTAAGAGTATATTGATATATTTTGTTTTTCATCTATAGCATGACCCATATTAAAATTTAACACTATAACTATGATTACATATATCTGTTACTAGATTTTAACTGCATTGTAGCCTCTGCTTTTCAAATAATACAAAAATAATTATTCAATTATATGCCAGTATATTAGCGCATTTAATTAATAAATTTAAAAACAGCTTTATAATATTAGTACAGAAGTATAGATAATTTATAACCATAAGAAGTAACTATAAGTAATACCTCAAGTGTTTAATAAGTAATTAAGATCAACTTCTTCATCGTTGACTAATACAGAAATAATGCGTCTTCTTTTTTACCTTATATATATATATATATATTATATATATATATATATATATATATATATATATATATATATATATATATATATATATATATATATATATATATATATATATATATATATATATATATATATATATATATATATATATATATATATATATATATATATATATATATATATATATATATATATATATATATATATATATATATATATATATATATATATATCGATTGGGTTAACAACCTACGACTTCCGGTATAAGTAAAAAAAAGCTTATCGATACTCCAGCGAGTTCCGGTACATCGCATATTATTTCCGGAAAAGCGGCAAAGGTCAGCAGTGTCCAAACTGAGTGGTATTTTTTCACGAAGACCGTTCATTAGTCAATTATCAGGAAGTGAGGTATGGCAAATATTCGCATAAAAGTTAATGGACAATTGACATCTGATATATATTGGGAGAATTTAATATCAGCGTAATTGTATGGTTAAAGTTATTAAGTACAAAAACGTGCCATAAACATGTACAGAAACAGATACAAACATAAGGCAGTTACATTCTCAGCCGAGTTATTAATTAATTGCACCAATAGTGTTTGCCTTGAACCTGCTTTAATTATATTAACTAGCATCAATTAAAGCTATAATAACTGAATACTATTTATAAATATTATATCATAAGTATCAAAACAGATAGACATATATCTTTATGCAACTAAATATTCTGTAATATGGCGTAGCAGTATACAGTATTTGACTTAGACGCAACGGCTGTAGGTTCGATTCCCACTCGGGGAGAATAGATTATTTTCATTTTAACAAGATGAAATTTATCTCCCATACTCAATACCCAAAGTCTTCAAAGGCTGAGGGTGGGAAACGGCGTGTTAAAAACATTAGGTTCGCTGTGCGTATACAGCACATCATGTGGGTGTGGATACAGCGCAGCATTGATTTCAAAAAGACATTAAAAATTAACTTTTTCACTTCCTAATAAATATAAATATTCAAAAAAATCTATATAGTTTTAATAATATTATAATCACCTTAGATATTATTATTTTTAGTTAAAACATATTTTAACAGCGATTTATTGAGAATAATTTCATATTCACATAATTCAGAAAAACGCTACGGCGGCGTCAATTTGTAAAAAAATTGCATTGCGAGTGTCCCCAATTCTGCAGACAAAATGCAATTATTGTCTACAAGTGACTGATTTATTGATTATATTTTTTCAAGGATGCCTCCTTTTTTAATTACTTAATGTATAAAAAGCTAGAAAATAAACCATATTTCAATTATGATTATGTATATATTTTTTAAATACACGTTCTTACATATTTCCAAGTATATATAGCCCAGACCCACTTATTAATGTGCAGTCATGCGGTAGCGGAAGGTTATCGGAAGAAAAAGTAGTGAAAAATTAGTTAAATGTTTAAATAATTTACGACAGCTATTTCAAGTACAATCGATTAGGAGAGTGGAGATATAACAGTGGATCGATTATTGTGTTTAGATGAATCTATTCTAAATAACAATAACTAAAAATATTTTTTATATATGAATATGTATGAATATTAAAATTGTGTAAGTATGTGAACATATATACATCATTGTCGTGTATTGGTGATTTACAGGACCGAGACTGTTGTTTAAAATATTGTTATACTTAATTACGGAATTAACTACGGAATTTATAACGAAATTAATAACTAAATAAACGAGGATTATTTAACTTTAATAGTAACTTGGATGACTCAAAAACGAAGCTAATATTTTATATTTTCAAAAATACCTTAGAAATTATTATTATCCAGAGTGAAATTTAAATTAAATTAAATTTAAATTTTCGTTAAATTTAACTAGACTTTTATCTTATTTGATTGGAAAAGGATAAGGAAATAAGGATAACATGGCTCATGAAATAAAGCATAAAGCTAAAAACATTAATAGCCGCTTATTAGTTATAGTAAGAATTTCAAATTAATTCTACAAATTTAATTAGTACTAAGTGTGGTTTATCTTTGTCCACAGTTCTAAAAAGTAACGCATGGATAATCTGGTCTTGTGGTCTCGTGATTTTGCTGACATTATGCCTTCTCTACATAATCACATTGCGGTCGGCTCTACGATATTGGAAGGAATCTGGCATCAGCATAGCAATAGTACTAGCTGTATATCCTGTAAGTATGAAGATTACTAGTTGTCATTTAAATTTTAAAGATATGCCTATGCATATATTTATATTGAGTATGTCAGGACTTAAATTTTACTCACTTTTTTGCTATGGTTCTAGCCTAAAAATTTAAATGATGCACGGTGTTTATGTATGATATATACCATCAAAGTGCAGAGGCGCATCGTCTGTCTGTTTGTGGATTCGAAGATGGATTAAGTCACTTCCATTTTCTTTGCTCTGGCAACTAGGCAGTCACGGCGTTGGGTACCGCTACTCGCCACGCAATGTCTAATGTCTTAGCATTAGGTTTCCACGGTTCCTACGGTTCCGTCTGCCTACCCTAATATGAGCTGTATAAGCTGGAAGCAAAAAAATATTATGTCTATTAAAAACCACGTACCAATCTATATGCACAAACTTAAAAGTAAAAAATAATATTTTGGTTACTTTAAATAAAGATAATTAATAAGCAAAAAACAAATAACAACTTACTGATACTACAATACATATTAGTATGTAGGTACCTGTGTAGTATTTACCAGCCGTTATTTTTAGTCGTTGCCAGTTCGGATATTTTTTTAGTATATTATTTGCTTTGTTCGGTGTGTTTGGTTCATATATATTGTTGTGTTAGTACATACATGTATATGTTGTATATAAAATGTACAATCGACTTACAATTTTTTTTTTCAATAAAACGTTAGTCTTTATTGATTTTAGTTTAATATCAATTGATATCGCAAGATTTTTTAAAAAAAAAATATAATTTTTTATTTAGCTTGTTTATGTAACTTAATATAGCCAAGAAATATTTTGGAGCTGAAGATTTATATCTTCCGTCAATACTGTAAGTGAATAATTCAAAAGTACACTACACTTCTATACATCCTTTTAAATTTTAAAGATTTTTTTAATAGCTCCTAATATTTTATCGTTGTCGTCCTGTTCATCTCATTAATATCATCATAGATCATTAATACAAGAAGCAAAAAACATACATGTTTTTATACCATATTATGAAACCCTTTTAAAATGTGAAAGCTTTGCTGTATTTTCTTGGAATTCCATCATCAGATTCTGACATGGCGAATCTTAGAACTTACAAACAAAATAAGAACAATTCAACTAAGTTTACTAAATTTGAGAAATTTAAAGACGTATCTAAAAAAATAAAAGTCACATAGAATTTCCTCCTTTTTTAAATTGACTTAAACATTAACAAAATCTAATCTTAAAAGTAAGTAATAATAAGTAATTTAGCGTATTAGAGACGGTATTATTTTTTAATAAACCTAAGAATTTTTCGTTCTTTTCTAGTGACTAATGATTGAAGAGGCGAGGTTGTCTGCTTCCGTCAACAAAAAATAATAAGTTTTAAATCTAGTCAAGAGTATTGACTACCGTAATTGACGGCTTTTTTTGTTTTTGTACTTTTACTTCATTTATAGTGCCTGGTACGAAGGTCGGGATTAAACTTATATAAGATTCTTACAATTAAGTCTTCATTGAACTTGAAATTTAAATTAAGTATAACGATGAACACAGTACACACTTCTTATTGATTTGTAATTATAACGCCACCGACACTTAGTAGTGTCGGTTAGAGCGATGAGTTTTTGTTTAAAATAATGTAATACACTTAAAAACGGACATTAACAAACGTCGAATATTAAATAATTACTTATCCAGCACAAAAGTAAACATCCGTGCTTTAAAAGTTATTAGCTTGAAGTGAAGGTACCAGTGCGGCGTTGCATAAACCGACATTAAATGTTTCGTAAGATGACGACTATACACGTCGATACATAATAGTTTTTAGTATAGAGAAAAAATTAAGTACACATGTATCATATGGTACTGCTTTTATATAACATAAACTAAACACATAAATGACTACATATAAGTTTCCTGTTATAGTTGTTTCCTCTTGTTTCTAAGTTCTTTTTTTTGGTCTATAATAGAAATATATTGTGAAATAATGTTGTAAAGTAAAAAAAAATATTTAAACTAATAAGTGTTCATATAAGAGAGGCTTTCATTTTAAAATATAAATGATAACAATTACTATTTCAGAGTCAATGTTGTATCAGGAGTATTGCGTTCAATATAATTACACCATAGAATTACACACTAAGGAAAGATATTTGGAAAACATTGAAAAATACCATTAATTCACTGAACCTACTGAACGTAAACTGGAATTAAACCTTTACACCAAAATTCTTAAAATATACGAATTTTCTAGGTTTCGGTGCTTAACAAGTAAGAGAGTGTAAAATGTATAAAGATGATGGGAGCCTAGTTGATAGTTAAAACACTTCGCTATACATTTTTCGTCAGATTTTCGGGTTTACTCCACCAGAGTAGGAAAATTACGACTTAGCATAAAAATGTAGCAAATTACAAAAAAAAAGGTCTTCTAAGATCAATAATTCACAATTCGCATTTTCATTAACGCAATTATAGTTGTTTTTAAACAGATGTTCTATTGCTAATATTAATATTGTTAATATAATCTCTCGAATAATTAATAAAAAACAATAAACGTTTGTCAAACGTGAGAAATTATACATTTTTAATGAAACTAGTTGTACTTGACCAAATAAAGAGGCCGTGTGAAAATTTGCGATATAACAATGAATGAAACCCTTGTAATTTAAAGTACATACTGTGATGATAAAAAAATATATGTTTAATTATCTTAAACGAAACTTATTTATATATAATTTAGCAAATCTTTTGATAACTCTTATTGAATGTCATATAATAGCTACTGATTTTTTCTATTTTCAGGTGGTAGCAGCTACAGCTTTACTTACCACCGTGTTGCCTCGGGTTCGGATCCTGTCTGAGGCTATAGCTCAGGAGGCTGTGATGGTGGCCATGTATCATTTCTACTTTATTATCTTAGGGGAATGCGGTGGAAGTAATCAGCTTATAAGGTAAGGCGATTGCATGAAGATTGAACTGTATATTATAGCTTTTTTATATTTTGCGAATTTAGTAGCGTACGTAAGGACGATCGTTATTGGTTTTATACCCATTCGAAAGAATGTACTATGCTAATTTTCCTCTTCTGCTTACAAAAAGGTAGGTTTCCAAATTTTGTTTCAAAGTGGAGAAATTCCCGCAGCCTTATTTATATGCGGCACATACCAGGGACTTAAATTTTTTTTTTGATTTAGATAAATATTTCTTTTTTATCTACAAGTAAAGTTAGTTAAGTAAAATATTTAGTAGGTACATTTATTTATAATGAAGCTGCCGTTATTAATGGTTTATGAAGTTTACATGTTGACTGCTTTTATGTATTTAGTCACGACAGTAAAGTTACACCTAATACACAAATTACTTCTGTAGGCCTCTATAAAAGATTATTTGCATACTTTGATGATAATTTTTAAGGACGTTTCGCAAACTATATGTATAAAGAATATTTTTTAATATTAACTTATTATGATTACAGACGGTCCGAAGGATCTCAGATGGAAACGAGAGTTCTACCGTGCTGCTGTTGGCCTTGTTGCATCCTACCGAGACCTCAAGTTCAAAAGTAAAATGTTTCTATATAAATAAAGCTCTAAAATTTTCTAAATAAAGGTTTCTAAATAAAGCTTAGATGTAATCGTATACGAGTAGTCAGTGTGATAATAAACGTGTTATAAAATATTGATTGTTGAATGTTAAGCAATATTTAACATTGTAATAGAATTGCTTTTTGCATTATAACGCCAATATACGCCTTTATTTTTAAAATTGGGAAATTGTTAAAGGAAAAATGTTATACACTATGTATCTAGATCTAGATCTCTACTACTAATATTAATACTGTACAAGCAACACCATTGATAAATGATCAGTCTGACTCCATTAACAAAAGAAAAATGTATTTATGTAAATATATAATCGGTATAATTAACTTGCTCTTCGTGACGCCATGCTCTTTGGAGTAGATATGTGGAACATGTAATTTTGTAATTGAGACCTCTTTTTTATTATTAATATTGTTAATGTAATGGTAATGGTGTCAAATAAAGTGTGTTAAATGTCATAACCAACTATCAATAACTATCTTTTAATAGTAGGAATTTCTTGACACTTTTCGTTAATGGATCTAATGACAACAGACAAAAAATTACGTTATTCTGACGATTGGTCCTTACTTTTTGTATTCGAATTTAAGCTCTTTTATAAACGTAATAATTTTTTAATAGAAAAATATTTTGAGTTGAAACTACCGTGGAGTATGGGTAGCGTTACTGACTGTTAAAACTATGATTGGGATTACGATCTCCAATTTTCAAAAAAAAAAACTCTGATTTGAGTTTCGGTACTCAATTGACTCGAATTTGATCTGATTGAATGTTAAGAGCTGAATAACATGAAACTAGGCCTGTAATATATGCAAAGTAAAGCGTCAACCTAAATAGTTTTTAAAATTTAAAACCTTAACCAAATATGCTTCTTACGGGGCTGCAGATTATCAAATACATACTCCAAATCTTTGAACTTATTGATCATATTTTTGAAACAATATCGATTTTAAAATAGGCTGTGCTAGTAAGAATCGACTGCTATACTTAGTAATATTACTAAATATGACACTATACTTTTTTAATAAACCCTTATATAACTATATAAGGGTTTGTTAAAAAAGTATAGTGTCATATATATACATACATATATACTGGTTCTATTAAATTCGACTCTAAATTAGTAGAATTAAAGATGTGGAAATATGACTAGCTATTTAACATTTTCTATTGTTGTAACAAATGAAATAATAATTTAATATAATTTTATTTCATTAATGTGACTAGAGAAAAATTCTAATAAATTATTCTCTGGTATATTTTACCATTGTTACTTCTATAATCATTCATGATATTTAATTTATTTCTAGGAAAAGTTTAACTTGGTTGCGGTACCTGGTGCTACAGATGCCTGTAATCCAAGCTATTCTGTACCTAATAGCTCTCATACTTTGGGCAGAAGATATGGTAAGTCTCTTAAGTAATATAATATGTAACAAGAAAACTTATTATTTTAGTTAATTAGTATTAACTTATTTAAAAAATGTGTATTATAGTTATTACAAAATACAAAAGAACACATTAAAATTATATAAAATAACATAACTATTATTTTTGTTACAGATGTTATATATAAATAGCTTTATTTACATCCAGCCTTTCATAGCGATATCTATTTTATCTGGCGTTTGGGGTATAATAATGTGCATTCGCGCCGCTGAGGCTACAGGCGTTAACCCTAAACCTAAATTCCTGGCTCTGCAACTGACATTATTGATAGTCAAACTACAATGCGGCTTTGCCAAAATGTTGCCAGAGATTGTTAATTTGCCTTGCATTTTGGCATTACATCCGTCAGTGTTTGTGAATAGTAAGTATTAATTTCTTAATATATTATGTACACTTTAATACTATTTCCTTAATACTATGCATAACGAGTGGCTGAACAGTTTAAGTTACTTTTTATTTTTATTTTATCACGTTAAAGTTTGTCCATAATAGTGACAATTCTGAGATAATACTAAAAAAAATTAAAAATATCTATAATTAATCAAAATCATCAGCTGTTTACATAAGATATAGTTACAATTATATATAAAATGCATATTCTAAGCTACCATTTGACATAATCATCATTTCACTATATTATTTATGAAAGCGTTTTAATTGCGCATACTTTGAAAGACGACTATTTTTGGCCTAGAATTTTATTTTTTGTACCGTTTTAATGATCTCGAAAAGGCAGATTGGTGAAAATACATTAATTAGTGTTTGAAACTTTGAACTTAAACAGTTCAATTGATAATTCCTTAAACAAATTCTACACGTTAGTCATTTGGTAACTCACAAGTTATTACACATTTTATTTTTTAAATACGTTTTGTCTTTAAGATATTTAATAATTTCTTTATTTTCCAGTGATACAAAATATTGTAATGATTGTGGAGATGCTTTTGCTTTCAATCTGGGCTTGTCGTTTGTATAGTAAGCCACCTGGGAAGGCGATTGACAGGGTACAGCACGTAGTCGTCGCCGTGTTGGACGATAGTCTCAGTTCAATAGAAAAAAGCAGACATATTAAGAGTGAAGATTAATATTAAGTTATATTCAAAAAAGAAGGACAACAATTAACGTTATAAATACATGTAATATTTTATTATTTTACGCCCTATAATTTTTTTTTGTACTTGATACTTGTTTAGTCCAATTTAAAATTATATATTATGACATCTTAATTTATAATACGATGAAGTTATTTGTTAATTTTCTAATAAATATTGGTTTCATTCAATATAAGTACAAAAAGGAAATAAAATTTGTTGATCCGAATTAAAGTGGAGAAAGGCCTATAATTATTAATAAGGGTACAATTGAATACCTCAAGCATGTGTGTATGTGAATGTTATCTCTTGATATTACTTGATATTTTATTTTATATGTACATAATATAAAAGCAGTTAAGAACGCGTGCATAGCTTATTTAACTAAATATTTTTCTAATATTTAAAAAATACTGTTAGTCAAGGGTTTTCCCAATTAAAAATAATATCTCTTAAATATGTTATTAAATAATAAAGAAATTTTATAAAAAAAGATAAATACCTTTCGAAGATTTTAATACCGTTTAAGTGTGTTATGTTGGTATTTTTATGTTAGAAATATTTTATATATTGTATTTAATAAAACATTTATTTAGCAAATTTTGATAGCCCTTGTTGAAACGTTACCAGTGTTTCTGATACACTTTTAGAAGAACACAGTTCTGTATACTGAATATCTTTAATAATAAGTTGTTTTATAGAATAGTTCTAATGTGTCGCTTTTGGTGTTATAATTGTGTGATCTGGTTATTAAAACTTTAATTTCCGTGAGAGATAAAGGTTAAAAATATCATGTACCTGATTTAATGTCATTAATTAATAAAAAATTAAAGACGAGACAGTATTTATTAATTATCCTTATATACGAATAATAATAAGTAAAATACATGAATTAATCATTTTGACCGTCGTCGTCATGCTGCGATATATCAGAGGTGTCTTCGGAGGGTGTCCCTGAACGAGAATTTTCTGAACCATAAATATTATGAAGTTCTTCTAACTTATAGTGAATTTTAACTCCCTTGGACGCCGTTTTGTTTACTTTATTTACGAGAGATTTAGTTTGCTCTTCTAATCTCTTTAGACGAAGTTCACGAGCTGCAAATCTAGCCTCATGATCCACGTCTTGTGAGGATGAAGGTTCTTCTAAATCTATTTGTGTGTGTTCATCTTTTGTATCATCTTCATCATCGTCATTCGTTCGTTCACTCATATTTTGCTCTGTTGTGTCATGTTTTGCGTGTAATGTATCTAATTTTTCAATCATTTCCTTTCCGAGCTGCAGAGTATTTGTTATATTTGAAACTACAGATGAACATCCGCTTTCTAAATTTTCTAATCGCCTGTCTTTTGATTGGAGTCGTTCATTTTGTTTTCTCACATTTTTCAACATTTCAGCAAAATCAATTTCATTTCTTTCCTCGTCTCCAGAAATTACTCTTTCTTCATTTGGTTGTACCACTGTTTCTTGTTCAACATAGTTTTCTGATAAAATTTTTGGAGCAGTACTGCTTGCAACATTTTCGTTACTTATATTTTCATTTGAATGATTATGTAAATTTATTACATCGGTACTTAGTGAATCAGTATCGACATTGTTATCTTGATATATTTCAATATTTTCTGTAATCGTTTGGTTAAGACTACCAACATTATTATTTTCTTTAGATATATGACAATTATTTAATATGTCCCTACTGCTACTTTCAGATTCGTCAGCGTTATTATCGTTACCAAATAATCTCTCTTTTTCTTCTTTTGTAATATTTGTCATGGTGTCAATACTTGCTATCGCAGTGTTAGTGGAGGTTTCTGGTGAACTACGTAATGTAAGTTCAACATTTTCTGTCACTGATTGTGCATCCAAAGATACGGCATTAATTATATCACCATCATCTTCTATTTCGTCGTAACTATTTATTTTGGATAGACTTTCACTATTGCAAGAATCTAACGTGTTTTCAACATTATCTTGAGTGTCTAATGGTAGGTCAGCTATATCTAACATGTCACTGGTTGGATCTTCTCTTTCTGCTAAATTGACATCTGTACTAGAATCTATAATAGTCTCAAAGGATTTCTTAAGCTTTTTCTTATATTTTGTTTTAGGTTCAAGATATTCACTTTCATCATTTGACTCTGAATCTGAAGGCCTTTCATCACTATAACCACTTTCAGCAGAGTTATTTAAAGATGCTTCAGGCTTTAATTTTCTGTTTGAAAATTCGGTCCTTAACTTACGCCAATCCTTCTCGGATTGTGTATTTTTTTCACGAGCTTGTTCCCATTTTTCTCGACAGTATTCAAGTTCTTCCTTGAGCTCATTTAGAAGTTTTCTTTTTTGTTGCAACTCGTACTTAAGTATCTTTTCATGAGTATGTAATTGATGATGATGTCTCCTTAGTCTTCCAACAACATGCCAGGTTTTACTTAGTTCATTTGTGACAAGACATAGTCTTTTTTCTTGTTCTTCTAGACGAGATTCTAAATGTGTGTTTAATTGTTTCATGCGATTTACTTCTTTGATCAAAGCTAACTTTTCTAAAATTAAATCCTGAAAGTAAACGAATAAGTTTTTTTAAAAGTATAATATACAATTGTTTATTTCTATAAAAATACGTAAATTTGGACATGTGCCACAGCTCATGAACGATAATAATCTATTTATGTAATGAATGCAAATTGTTGATCATGAAAATATTTTTACTTTCTTCGTTCTTCTGACTCATCATTTCAAGAAATTTATATATGAATGTACTCGGTACTTATGACATCATATTGTTTCAAAAACCTAACAAAAATATCGAATTAGTTTGAGAGTGTTGTGTGGATAGTTTTAGCTTACAAAATGTCAATGTCATATATTTATCTTTCATACAGTCTCACCTTAAGTCTTATATATGTTTGACTAACACTGGGCACTAGTACAGGACCAGATTTCGTTTCCACAGACTTATAACAAGTAGATACTTTTTCACAAGTGTCTGTATCGGTTGCGCTTTGATGACTCAGTAGCTCCATAAGCACTCGCCACACTTTTGGCAGATTTTGAACAATTTCCTCTGCTTTGGAAATATCTGTGAATATTATAATTTGAGTATTTAAAATGTTAATATACAATATGACTAGATATGACTAGAATTTCCCAAAATAATGTATAAATCTATATGTTTGAATAAGTACCTGATTTATTTAAATTATTATCAGTATTAGTTCCACTGGTGAAGGTGGTATTAGAGTTATTAACGTCTTTTTCGTCGATTTGATTAACAATTTCCAATAATAATTTTGGTAATTCCGTGTAGACTTCAGGGCAATCTTCTCTTCCAGCCATATGTGTTAATAAACCATGGTTTTCCTTTAATTGATGAACAAGCTTATCCAAATTTTGCTTATTTTGATAGCCCATTAAAGCTTGTGAAAATAGCTATAAAGAAATATACATTTAAGTTAGCTAGCATTTGAATATAATATCATTTAATTAATGAACATTGAGTAATATTACTTTATTAATTCCCAACATTTCAGCTTGAAGACTTCGAATTTCTTCGCGATTTAATGATAAAGCATTGTTTTTGTCTTCTATAGATTCTTCTAAAGTAGCAAGTTTAGCTTCCAGGTCGTCTACTTTCCTAGAGAGACCTTCAGATCTAAAAATAAAAAGTTAATTTATATTTTTCCAATTTTGGTCATGAAATATATATCTTTCTTATTGAGCGAGTGAGGAGCGCAGCGACGAGCGAAGCTCTCTGTTAGTGGGGGTCTATGCATTCTTTGTTCGCTAACTCCTCCTAGACCACTGAACGGATTTTGATCGGATTTGTTTTAAACGATCACTGTGGTCATGAGGAGTGCCAACATATATAAAAAACTGTGATCGGACATGTCCTTGAGGAATAATTGAGAAAAAACCAACAAAATTCGATTTTCATTGAAAATGCATTGGATTAGCTTGCGCGTGCAATTTCTCTATGGCCAAACACATTGTGAACTTAATTTATTGAGAAACCCATTGAAATTTGCTAGCGCGCGCCATAAACAGAGATTTCAATTCCCCAGCATAACTCTATGGTACAATTATCACCCCTCATCCCTCAAGGACATCATTTCATGAAATGCGATATAGCTACCACTTGGACCTAATTTCCATGCAAAGTTTCATCGAGTTCTGTCAAACGGCCTCGGAGGGGACAGGCTACAAAAAACGGCGAAGTGAACATATAAGAGCTTCGCTTCAAAAAGTGTCTTTATTGTACCGCTTCCGCGCTCGCTCAATTAACAGGCCGGATGGGCTGAATACCTAGTATATAAACAATATCTTACTTTTTTACTTCGGCCTCTAGAAGTAATTTGTGTTCATCGAGATCTCTGGCCAGTGCTTGTCTGGACACGTCAGCTAGTCTCGCTCTCTCTTCATATAATCCTCGTAGGGTACGAATATTTTGTAATTGGCGTTCATATTCTTGTCTTAGGTCAGTAGAAAGCATTGTAGTTTCTCTATCCGCAAGAGATTGCTCTATTTCACTTAGTTTGCTTTTTAACTACAACAATATATTTTTTATTAAAATTAATTAAGATCTTAGTATTTTGGTTAGGTGACGTTTCGTTTTGTTGTAAAGAATTTTAATAAATATTAGAGAGAAATCATCTTCATGAAATATATATTAAAAGATTCGGTTAAAGTATTCAACTTTCACTTGTATACTATAGCTAGCATTGCTGTAATAAAGTTTATTACAATTGTTACGAAATGAATGAAATATGAATAGATAATTTATCATAACAATGCTGGAAATGTGTTGGCTTGCAGTCAACTCCATGTGCCAACAGGGAATACCGCTACCATACTGCTACGTATTATGCGGTCCCTGACCGATGAAAGTATTTAGGATTGCAGGTCGTTGCCTTAATTAATAAAATATACATGGTGCATTACTTAGGTACTTTATTTTATAATTAAAAAAAACCAACGATCACTTACCTCAGTTAATTGTTGCTCTCGAAGGTTGATCATTGTCTTACTGACTGAAATTACTTCTTTTAGTGCGGTCACTTGTTTAATAGATTCTGTATTTTGCGCACTTAGATCCGCAATGTCAGTGTATGCTGTTTGCAATGCACTATTAGAACTGGCCAAATCACATCGAAGTTTAACATTACTTGATCTTAATTTTTCAATTTCTTCTCTCATAAGAGAAATAGAGTTAGCTACATATGATGTTTCATCGTTAGAACGAAGATTTTCTGGAATTTGTATATTATTTTTTAATAATAACTCACGAAGACTTTGGTTGCATTCGCAAAGTTCAATTTTTGTTTCAATTTCATTTTGTAATGCGTTCTCCAACGCTTTCTTTTCATTTCTATGTCTAGCCAAAATTTCTTTTCTTTGTTCACGTTTTAAGTTCAATTCTTTTCTGAATTCGTTCATTTCTTCTTCTTTAATCTTAGCACGTGTTTCTGAATCATCGTTCAAGGTATCATGAAATTGTTCTGCATTGACAGATATATCGTTGTCATGTAAACAACTGAAGTCCATTGTTTCACTTTCACAAGTTGTATTATTATTCAAAGTAGAAGCTGCATCCTCTGTCGCAACACCACTGAGGAAATTTCCCATTTTGGAAGACTTTTATAATTGAGAAACTAATTTTATACACGTATTGGCCGATATACTTTTAGTAAGACAAAGGAGTGGCGAACTCAGATCAGCATTAGTGTGAGGTTAGCGTTCTCAAAATAGAACCCTCGTCAGCTCCAGACGTGTGCTGACGTTCAAAGTATGCGCAGTAATACTGAGCAAAGTTTCTTTTCAACGACGAATCTCTGTCATTTATTTATTTTTATCATTCTATTTTAGTCGTGGGTGTCTCTCAGAAAACATGTTCGATGCAGATCATAAAAACGGCCTTGTATTTAAAAATCCTTAGTTAATGTGTACCTAACATATTTGCACTACAATTTCTTCCCCATACAAGCTGGTGACATAAAGTCATAAATGCATAAACAGTTGCAATATTTTTTGGTTCAAGATTTATTTCTATAAGCCTATACGTATTAAGTATTTCCTAATCTAAAATATCTTTTTTTTGTTACAATGTTAACTCACTGACTTTAGATATATACATAGTGCAGGTTTAAATTGCATACTTACAATCTATAGCGTTAATAAAGTTGTGCTATTATAAGGTATCGTATTGTACAAGAAATAATTACAAATGTACTATGTTGTGCGGTACTTTTCGGACTTCTTTATCTCTAATGGTTGGTTTTGAAGTAAAACAAAATATATATTTTTAATTATCATTAATTTTATTTGTCCGATTGTGAAATTAATGCTGTTAGCCATATAGGTCTTGACAGGGATACTGGTTGTATACTATTAAATGAAAACTATTGTTTCAAATATTATTTTACCTAAACAATCAGGCAAGTGCAAGTAATACACGCGCTCCAAGGGTTCCGTAACTATTTTATGATTATGATGTAGGTAATTGACAAATAGATTGGCAGTCGTATCCACTAATTTTGTGTAACTAATTACAAATGGGTGGTTTCATGGAATGTTGAATAATAAATAAATTTTAAGATTTTCTCTTTTGACGTGACAACGTCTTAAATTAGGTTGTGCGGCTCGGAGTCAAATATGAAAATGGTAACGTAACGATGTGTCAACTGTCACCGAACTATGATCGGTCCGCCGCGCGTATCACTTGACACATGTACAATGTTTTAGTAAACAAAATATATTTTCTATAGTTAAAATTTGTGCAATTTATACTATAATTATTATTCATATCAATAAATATTCTACCGAGAAAAAGACGTTGTCACGTAAAATTTTCGCCCGTAAAACCCACTTTACAGGCAACCATTTTTTTTATAAATACTACAAAATTTCACTTCTACATCTTTCAAATCTAGGTCAATCAAATATAAACAATAAGAGTTAAATCGTATGTCTTATTTTTGTATGAAATTAATTATAATTTTATGTAATCGAAAAATAAATATTTCACATATTTATTTACAGCAAAAAATATCGTTATTTCAGAGACATAATTCAGCTAGAATTTTCGTTTTTACTATTATAAAAGGGGATGCAGATTGTAAGAAAATATTTACATCTCTATAAACTTCTTTACGCTGAATAGTGTAGACCTAAGCAGTACCGACTTAGTATGTTAAAAAGGATCTGCTGAAAGCGTGCATATTAAGATGTCGCCACAGTAACAAATCTAGAGGTGTTCGGGCAACGGCCGTATTTAGTAAACGATATACAGAAAAATGTTATTATATTCGATAATATATTAGTTTAGTAAGGTCACTATCCTGGCTGCATGATTTATTTTAAATTTATACAATATACTACTGTGCACGCTACAGTATGTTGAATAATATATTACAGCGCTTTATAGTAAATAGTATTCTAGTTTTATATGTTTGTGTTATAAAAAAACAGACAACATTTTTTTTTTGATTAACTAAGTTTTTGTTAACGTACAAAATATTTACATGCCTCAGATTAGGTAGATTAAACTCTGGCCAAATGGCCTGCTTGGGTTCCGCAACGCTTATATACTCTTATATACACTTTTCCACTCAAATAATATAATATTTTAAATATTTTAAAGTATATCTTGTCAAATCTAAATTTTATTCGTTTAGTTATTAATGCATGGTGTTCATTGTTTTATTATTGCTCAATCTATTTGTATTTAGGTAAAAATTAAAATTTCCATTCAAAGTGACATTGGCGAAGTGAATTATGCTCAACTGGCACGCTCGAAACGCCATAAATAAAGAGGAGAAGAAGAAAAATTTAAACGTATAAAATTACGTAAATATGTTAAAACATTACGTTACTTTAAACTTAAGAACTCTGCATAATTGTAAGAAAAAATCACTTATCTAATGTGAGTTATATACTTTAACATTACACAGATTATACATAGTAAATTGGTATTAGTTACGTCAATAACGTCAACTTCGTTTGTTAGGAGCAAATCGCGTCGTGTTCCAAAAATTTTTGGGATTTCCAAATTATACATTAACATATTATTTATTATAAAGAAAATTTCAGCTGTAAGATTTATTTGCACAATATTTATATGCAGATGGCAAAACCTTTTTATTCGAAATTGATGTAAATATTTTCGTTTTGTGTTCCGATTGATTTTTATTTTATTTTTTAAACAGTGGCTTATTGATAATAATAGCTTTAAATCACTTTACGCGTGACGTGGCTGTTAACTTGAACTAGTAATAATGTGAAATGTGAAATAGAATAAGATAAATAAGTGATGGATGAAAGCATAAAAACCTCCCCTTGTAAGGTAAAAATTTGGCGATGTATTAGTAGTCTAGTATAAAATGACTCTTGTGATAGAATATAAACGCATTTTCTTAGCATATTTTCTTCTTACAATTTCTTCCTAACAATTATTTTATTCATACTAATTACAAATCAATATTGATTAATCAATATGATGTTATTATATTTCTCGATTATTATTAGTTATAGATAATTTTAATCTATTTATTGTAAACGACTTAAACAGATTTTGTTTTATTATTAAAACTAGCTATCTATGCATCAAGGGGATTCTTATTTGTAAGAAACCAAATAACTATTAAACAAGTACTTTTTTAATTTACAAAAAATGCTTTATTTAAAAAATGGTTTTATATTTTTTTACTGTAAAAGTAGAAATTGTTTTAAAGCTCTACAACAGCTCGATCATAATAATATAATAGCATTAGTTCAACTTAATACAAGTTTGTAGATTTTGAAACTTAGCAACATAGCACAAAGCTTGTGTCTTATTTTCTTTGCTCAAATTTTAGTATTTTTATTTTTGTTTTGATAGCAGTAGTAAATTACAAGATTTTGTTATATTTTACACCTACATTAATAGGAATGTAGTGATGGTGAAGCACAGTTGGGTAAAGAAGTGGAGCACTTGCGGGCTCATCTTGCCGAGCGTGATGCACATTTTGTAGCTCTTGAGACAGAATTTTTCAAGTGTTCCTCTAGGGCTAATGATTTAGAGGAACAAATTAGCTCTTGGAGAGAGAAGTATGAAAGGTGAGTTTTTGTTAAAATTTTTACTCTTTTTTATTATTGCTATTTAATGTTTACATTAATTTATTTTATGATTTGTTAATAGTTAAGGAAAAAACTAGCTTGAAATAACTTTCATATTTTAGTTTATGATCAAGGCAAACTATAATATATAAATACTTAAACAAACACATTGATTTATTTAATCAAATAATTTAATATTTCATTTTTGATTACTCTTGTAAAGAAATATTAAATGGTAAGAAATATTATATTGTAGAAATAATAAATATAGTTTATTTTACTTTTTTTTAATTTGTATACTTAATACTTATTACAATAAAAAAATATGTGAATATAACTTTCGAATTTCAGATTGTATGATTCACATAAGAAGGTACAAAAATTAAATCAAGTTCTAGAGGACAAATTACTTCAAATGGTAGACAAGATGAAAAGTGAGAAAAGCCAACTAACCAAAGACATTGCAACGTTATCAGTGAGATTAGCAGAGTCTAAGCACAATTATAGCATGCTGCAAAAAGAAAATGTATGTTGTTACTTCTAACAAAATTATTTATTATGAAAATAATATTATAATTTTTGTTTGTATTTTCATATATTATATAAATAATAACAATAATAATACAGATAACACAATAAATTACTTTTTAAATAAGAAATGCAATGCACTCTTGTGTATATTTTATATTTTAATTATAGTTTTTAAATATATATTGATATATTACTTTTTACTTTATTTATATTTAAGTTTTGCTGCAGGAAAGATACAAAAACGATATGAATTTGGCCATCCAACTGCTCCAATGCAAACCAGACAATTTTGTTTCTCAAAAATTAGATAATGTAAGTGAAAATAAGCAATACTCTTATAATAGCTTCAATAAGATAGCTGGGACAATATGAGAATTGACCTTTTTTTCCACTTACAGCTTCCTGTTGACACGCAAGCAAGAGTATCTCAATATGTCATGTCAAAAACACCTAAAGCAGGCAGTTCTAATCACTCGAAAAATGGTAATGATATTGACACCTTTGATGCAAGTGAGTATGAATTTAATATATCGGCGTCGCTGATGTCCAAAATACTTGAAGATAGCATCCAAGACTCTGTAACAAAACATTGTGATACTTGCACATGCTCGAAATCTCAAAGTAAGCCATTTTGCTATAATGAAAGCTACTATGCGACGTCCACGCAGACAATACTTACTGGTGACTTGAAAAACTCACTTTGTGCCAACTGTAATGCTGAAATTAAGTCGTTAAATTCGGGATTCAGTATTCGAAGCACTTCACCCACTGGTGTTACACTTGTAAACGAGAAAAATAATTTATACATACTTCCTCACCCTGATGAACCTAAAGACAATATAAATATACTTGAAACTAATAAACCAAACGATATCATAAATGATAAGATAAAAATTGAAGATAAAGCAAAATTAGAATCTCATAATACTAACAGAATAGATGATGAATTTAAAATTAGACGGAATAGTGTTAATATGGAGCCATCTGTTCATCATAAGCTTTGTGATCGCACAAAAACATCAATATCTAGTAAGAAGAGCAGTATTCATAGTGCATGTAATGAAGATTTCCTCAGAGATGAGGACAAGAACAAGCCAAAGATTCCAACTTCTGCGGAGAGTGTTTCAATTAGAAAGAATTCCCATAGTTCAATGGGTGGTGTTAGTCGAACATCGTCGATAGCCAAGTCCACAGTAAGCACACACAAGTCTAACACTCAAGTGGGTCCCGGGCCTAGATTTTGTCATTTACGAATGCAAGCGGGTTCTAAGAACATTCTACTGGATAACGCAGAACCTGATGTACCACCTGTTTTATATAGAAGACAAAGCAAATGCAATGAAAATTCTATATTTAAGGAACTCAACGATGGCTTAGATAATTTTATAGATTCGGAAAAGATCAATGATGATAACAAAGCGGACGAAGATACCATTGTAGTTGAGAGCACTCTGATAGATGTCCATGTAGACAATAACAATAAAGAAACTAGTCCTACTGTTAAAAATACTTCAATCAATCCTATTCTGTTAAATGTCTCTTCGTCTCCGCTACAACCTCTTAAGACTCATAACTTTTCCAACAATTCTGAACACAATAACAATAATTCTCAGATAGGAAGCCAGAAAAACGCTTCAGAGATTGACAATTTACTTAATGACTTCAATATAGATATTGAAAATCCAGGAAACATGAAGAATACAGAAACTGAAAAGAAAGACGATATATCTTCCTCAAACCATGACATAAAAATATTCAATTTTGACCGATATGAGCAAAGCAAAGTGAGCCAGTACGCTCGACCACTCAAAAAGATCGATATGTCCCATTTCCATTCATTGGAAAATACGAAAATTTCCAAAGACTTTCCACCGACAGGAGATTTAGAGAAGAAGGCGGATATAGCAAAGCCGTCCTTAACAAACATCGTTAATGTTTACCCAAATCTGACACAAACGCATTTGAAAGTCAATGAAAAGAAAAAGGTATTTACAAATGAGCAGAGTACCAGTTCTCTTTCAAGTGATGACAGCGCGGCGTTGCTTCAAAAGCAACAACTTCTTCGAGTTGCCGAATGGGTCGAAAAGAACTTAGAACAGCAGAACAATCTAAACGACCCGTTAGAGGACGAATGCTCAGTTTACAAATCGAACGTCCAGAAGAGATAGCAAAATAAACAGACTGACGGAAACTTTGAACTGAGCTAGCACTAAACATGCCACATTCTGTCACCAAGTATTCCAAATACACAAGGGAGCCAAGAAACAACTGGCCTCAAAATAGCGTCAATCAAAATCACGAGAAAGTGAAACCAAGCGGTTCTAATATGAAAATCGTTAACAATATCGCTAAAGAGACAATATTCCCTGTGGAATGCGGCGACGAAACCATCACCGAGGTTAATGATAATACAAAAAGTTATAGTAATATCGATGTAGGTAAAGAGTTGCGGGAAGCGTTGAAAACGAAAGGGGAAAAGGACATATCGCCAGAGGATTTGGCAAGGATGGAATATAATGTGAAGACGTTCCTACTAAGCGGACCTTACTGGACGAATCCGGCCCGCATCGGTAGGAGTCGACGCACGAGCAGCAAAACTGAGACTGATGTTTAAATTGCCATTTAATTTAACAATACGACTCGTGTCGACCACGACTCTGATTTAAGCGTTTGGACGCCATCTTGTTTATTAATATTATTACTGCACGTTTTAGTTTTCCGTTTGCGTTAGAAAAATCGTGTCGTGATCGATGTGCTATGAATAAGCTTACTAAATGTCATTCCTTACGTGTTGTGTATCCAATATGGCAGCTGATCTCGATTATGTGTAGCCAATTATATATGACTAGCGACCTGCTCCGGTTTCGCATGAGTATAAGTTAATACGTATGTACGAACTACGGAATGTCTTTATGTACATTCACAGCTTTTTTATTATAACACAATACATTCCACTGCGAAGTTTTAAATATCTATGTATACATGGGACAGACAGCGGGAAGCCATTTTGTATTATACTATGTAGTTATAATAAACAGAATAAATAAAATAAATTTAAATTCCAACGATGTATAACGACTAGCCCTTTCGAGGAAAAATTTAAATATTTTGGTAATTCTAACGCAACACTTTGTTTAATATAAATTGGCACAACATATTATTAGGACAACATTGACAGCTTAGATTTATTTATATTTCATTTCTTTAATATATTTCATAATAAAACATATAACGTTAAATCATTCAAAATGCAAAAAAAAAATGGCGAATGTATTGCCTATTTATAATAATTTATGTCGATTTATGTCGTTTTTTTATTTATTAACAAGCGTTGTGCTTCGTTGTGACGCGAGTGGTCTAGTCTTTGTAGATGTATGGTGATATATATTGCTCTTTGGCTGTCAACATTCAAAATATTATTAAATATTTATAAACATAGATTCATTCATGTATTTATTTAAGATTCGTTCATAATTCTATTTTTTTTTAAATTTTATGCACATATAGTACTGTTTCAAAAATAAATAGGACTTTTTTGTAAATTCGGTTTTTGTAAAAAAAATGGACTTCAAATTTTTCAAATTACATACGATCATTTATTGTTCCTATATAACCTACGGCTTGCCTTAAGAACCAAAGTTTTACAGGGCCAAAACTAAATATTATTTTTCAAATTTCGCCAAAGCAAATAAATATATTTTAAATAACTATTATTCAAATAGCTTACTATGTCTATTGCATTAGTCTTGTGTATAAAGCCATTGATTAATAAAAAATATTTGTAAATCTTCACGAAATTCCAACTACATAAAGGCTGCCATTTAAAATGAAAACCTATATTTAAGGCTCACAATTAAGAATTAATTCGGACAATTTGCATGGAAGTTTCTATATATGTGATATATATATATAAAAATAAATAAATCCACGTATGTACAAATTCATCTAGCACTGACGTACTTGATATTAAGGTTCGACGTTCAGTATTTTATATGAAATTTCGTGGGATCTGGTCTTACTTATATTATTTAGACAATTATTCTTTTAATAAACGAATATTTCGAGAACTCATATTAATTTAGCAAATAATAGTTAAAAATCTTTAATTCATAGTGGTATAAATGGTTTAGTATATATTATCCTAGTCTTGATTGATCATAGTATATTTATTACACATTTAAAAAAAAAACACTCAGATTATATCATATAAACTTAGTTACTTAATTTTATGTTACATAAAGTATGTTTTTTTAGTAAATTTAGCACCAATTATTATGAATTATTTTATAAACAAATATTCAAATATACATACATCATATGAGGGTAGATAACTAATATCGAGCTTTTAAATAAATTATTAGTTAGCTTAATGTATGTATCTACAGATAGATTATGTTTTTTGCTATATTACTCTTTTATATATCTTGATGAGTCTTGACTTATAAAACATACTATTAATATGACATACCAAATATATGACGGTGATAAATTATTAAATTAATAAATTAAATAAATAAATAATTAATATGGAAATTTATACTTTGCGATTTTCACTAGCAAGCTATTTGTAATGAATCAGATCCTGCGATATTATTTTGATATACAAAATAAAAATACGGTTACAACATTGTTATTATCAATGTTTACTAAGATTCCGTCGATTGTTAAGATGTTGGATATGTAGCGTAGATAGTCACCAAATTGCTAGGCTTCGCTTTCACATATGAACGGCTGATTCGATATTTTATTATAGCATTTAATATGTGTGTTGTCTTATTCCGAACGAATGGAGGAATATATTTTTGAAATAGTTAGATAGTAATGTCACTGTGTGTTACGCCTAAATAAAGCACAACAATGAGGGTTATTTAATATGTCGTGTTTATTATTTGTATGAATTTTATATGTGTATCTGTGGATAGGTGTTTTATCATTCCCGTTTTGGTTTTGGTCTATTTTAATAAATGTGTTTACTTTTTTCCGTTCTACTGCGTAATATAGAAATGTTACGCGTATTGGCATGATTTACTAATTAAACGGTCTGGCATCGTTTCTCTATCACAATGGTCGAGTAATTTGGCTCTAGCATCTTAATAGCTAATAAATCACAGATTATTTGGTTATTTATTTTTTAATTTTTATGATTCTTAAAATAGACTGAAATCTGAATGATAATGTTTTATGTGAATTTATAGCGTTCTCGTCTAAATGTCTTAGGCTGCACATTTAATATTTTGTAATTGTTGTTTATTGTCTAAAATTATTATGAATTTATTCTCACAATATTTGTATAGATATTGTTAAAAATATTTTTTTTGACGGTGATATGTTTTAAATCTTTTATAAATCGGTAGATCATATTTTTTTTCAGTACTGTATATGTAAATTTACTTTAATATATATATCTGCTTGATGATTCGAATGACAATGCTAAGGCTGGCCCTTGTAAAGCTTCAGCTACGTATTGTAAACGTGATTATTTATTAAATACATTTAAAATATCAACTTGTTTTAATTAATATCCTACTCTATTGTATATAAATTACTTTTACATTTAAATCTTAATATGAGGACCTAAACACCGTCGTGACGCAGAGGCGCAGTGTCCTTTTGTAAACATGACAGTGTGTGAGTTCCATTGCCACTCGGGGAGAATTTTTTCCTTTCCATTTTCTTTGCTCTGGCAACTTACCAAGTGCGGCGTTAAGTGCCGCCACTAAACACGAATTGAAACGTACTGAAGAGAAAGGGGTGTTTTAACATTTGGTTCCTTCGGTTCCTGCGTTTCTGCGTTTTGATTTTCTAAAACTGTTAAAGTACTTTTTCTATTATTTATTGATTTTTCTATTTTATTATCTAATAAAATTATTTAATTTTTAAAGAGAGAACTTAAAAACTACTTGAGTTGACTTCAACAAAGCTACTAATAATAATAATAATAATATATCTATTATGCTATTATTATTATATAAGGACCGTCGTGGCGCAGAGGCGTAAGCGTCTGCCTGTAAAGGCGACGGTTTGTGGGTTCGATTCCCACTCGGGGAAGATGGATTTTCTATTTCCGTTTTCTTCGCTCTGGAAACTAGGCAAAGTGCGGCGTTGAGTTCCGCCACTCAACACGCAATGCCTCGAAAAAGGCGGAAAGTGGTGATTTAGAAAGCAGGGACTAAGCAACGGAGTGTATTAACACTAGGTTCATATGGTTCCTGCAGTTCCCTCTGCCTACCCTGCAATATGCGGGATAAAGCGTGAAGCTAAAAAAAAATAATAATATATCTAATAAAACTTTAAGATTGAACCAGTAATTTAAAAGATTACAAAAAAAAATTGAATGGATTTGGTCATCTGACGCGCTTGTAATTTGTAGGGTTGAATTAGCTTTGTGTTTGCCAGCCCGTGTAATAACTTATCGCTAGTGAAGAAGGACATCTTTCGTTAAACTGACGACTTTGACTTTCGCTCTTCCAAAATAACAATTGTGTACATGCCCTTGTAATGTAGAATTTGTTGAATTATACTCCACTTGGCATATAATCTTAATAATAAATGAAATTTTGCTTATATTTATGTTATTTATTGCTTATATTTATCTTCCGCATTTTTGTCTCTTAGAAAGAGTTAGCTTAGTCATTATACAAACACTTCCCCATCCGACCGTCCCTTACTTTAGATACGCTGCGTTCTCCGCGGTGGGATCATATCAACACACCGATCAAATAACGTTTTTAATATCATTATTACGACGACAAGTGATGAAAATTTTGTGTAATGATTGTAGGTCCTATTATTTCATTATTTCTATTTAAGGTGTCAACGCTTAGAATTACCTTAGCTATACTTATTAAGTAATAAAAATTATAATATCTCACAATCAGTGGCCACATCATTACTTTAATAAAGAACATCACTACAATGCATAGATCTCGTCTTTCCCTATTTGCTTAAAGAAGCTTTGGAAATTTAAATAATAATAATAAATAACAATAAAAGTAGCTTGTGTTAATTAAGTTAATGCTTCGAGATAATATGAAAGAAAACTTATATTTGCTTGTTCTTCGTTTTTGTTTCATTAGTAGATTGTTTAAGTTATTAAACGAAAATTATATGTTATGTGTATGGTATTCCTGCAAATACCTCCTTCACCCAGGTAACAATCATTAAGATAGTTCTTTGAGTGAACGACCGGTCGATTAGCGACACGCGTCAGGTGGCCAGTGCCATTCCTGAGGCGGTCATACCGTGACATTCTATTGTTGATTGATATCTAACGACGAAATATAATAGGGGCTAAAGTTTTTAAAATTAAGCATAATGACTTCATTTAACTTAAAGTAACAACTTAAATAATTTTGTTATAATTATTAACTAGCGAACGTGGCTTCGCCCGTTTGGTCTACGTTCGTTTACATACGACATACATAATTCTAAATATAAGGTTTTTTACAGCCGTATATAATGATAAAAAATGTATAGATATAAATGAAGATAATCATTTTATATGTAACATTTCTGAGCGGCGCGGTGGATGTTCGCACATGATAAACGTGATTTTTCCCACGTAAATGTGGATTCTGCGAGAACTCCGGGATAAAAGTATATGTTACTCTGCAAGTTTATTCTATTCAGTTACTCTAGAGACTACCCTGACAACCAAAATTACAGCTAGATAATAGTAATTTCACAAAATATTTTTATTATCTTTTATGACCGTGTAATTATTTACAATAATTACAGTTATATTGTAAAAAGTAGTAATCACAAAAATACACTTCAGTTTTATTTATATGTCGATGATAAATATTTACAAATTGACCGTAGAAATATTAAATTATATTTTATATTATTTCCATTTCTTTAAGCTCTCGATGATGATCGTTCTAATTTCATCGTGAACCTTATTTTATACAAATGATCGTTTTTTTTATAAAAAAGGATTTTTTTAACTACTAAGCCGACAATGTTACTTTGCAAGACTTAATATATGTATATTTAGTGTTCCTAAAGTATGTTACGTACCTTTAATTTACGCTAAAATGTTTACTTAATTATGTTCGTAGTAAATTAACCTACTTGTATTTGAGCTCATGATATAATTTCTCTTATAGCATTCTAAAAATATTAGCGTGAGAAAGGTTTATTGTCGCATTTTTAAAGTTCAAACCGCAGGATAGCGTGATGTAAACAATTTTGTTCTACTAAAATATAACTTAAAGCGATAATCGGTAAACATATATGTAAATAAATAATGTTTTATAGCTATATATTTTTTATTTTTATAACTAACAATTCGGCGGGATGCGTCATGAGCACGTAGTGTCAGCCGTCAGGGAACATTATCTACTTCATCATCATCAACCTGTAAGGTTAAAAATATTATATTCTGGCTGATTAGTCGTGGCCGTATTGAAGTTAGGCGCTTTAATTTCGTATTGTACACACATCAAAGGTCCATCATCGTCCACCCACTCATACATATTTAATTTCAGTGTGGCCAAGACTTATTGGCTGTGCTTGCTACAGTGCTAAGAATATATTTATATTTTTTTGAAAATGTTTTACTGCAATTTATGACAGATGAAAATATAAATATATTAATGTTCACTACATATTCAGTTTTTGCTTGCAACATTAAATGCGTCGCTAATTGCAGCAATTAATTTCTGGTGCACAATGGGTAAAGTTATGCATGTTTTTTACATATTCACGTCTCATACAAACGGTTACCGCCTAGCGGTAAATCCAAATTTCTATACATTTCGGTATATTCACTCGTTGTCACTGCGGTGTGCGGTGACCGTGAGAAGTTTTAGGCACTTGTTGACAGTTTTCGTGCAAAATTTAGATCGCAATCCCTTTTTCGTATGCCTATAAAAAATCAATGCCTCTTAAAGTTAAAAATAACTACCATTTGCTGACATTTTATTTTTTAATTATGGAATTGCAACGTTCATAATTATAAGAGCAGTTGATGAGTTTCTTTTAGGCGCTTCTTAGTAGATGTTCATTCGACGATTCAAAAGTAATTTTAAATATATTTTTGGATAGAAAATATTTTAAATTTGATTTTAAGATGTATGGACTGTATTTAAACAACATCTAGAAAATAGTTCGAGAATTCATTGTTGGTGGCTGTGGATTTTTTTCCTAAAACATAGTACACATGTAACATATAAACATTTTCTTTTTTGCCTCTACTAATGTGTCTCACTAACTAATCGTTATTACGCTATGAACTATACATTACACTGTTTTTGTTGCTATCATGTCAGCGTGATAGATTGATAATGTCGAGCTATTTACATTACAACCTAACTCTTAGAAAAGTTTATGCCTGACGTTTTTACACAGATAGACATAGAAACAAAGACATTTTATACTTAATTATCAAAATAATATTCTCTTTCAAAACCAGTGGCACCTCATTTGCTTATAATAAAAAAAGACGTACCAGATGTCAAATTATGACAGGAGCCCTGTGTGATGCCTATAAACTTTTCGTATAAACAATATCAAAATACTCTTCAACCGGATGAAATTACAAAATTATTAATTGGGTGTAGTTATCATTTTTTTTTATTGTGTTTTGATTAAGTTAAAATCATATTCGAGTAAGTTTTTCCAATCCAAACTATAAACGTATATGAAAATAAGAAGTTAAATAAATTTTGGAGTCCTGTATTCAATTTCAACGTAATATAATTTTTATATACAGATTTAAAATTTCAACACAGTGAAAACGAGAGTTCTTATTTTGATACTCTTATAAAAATTGGCAAAAAGTAATATCTGCTACATGTCTACGGAAACGGAAATCTCTCGTACAATATGCAGACATAAACAAGAAGAAGAAAATTGGAGGCGACGGTGCGGATGTCTTCGTACTAGCGAAAAATTAAAACAAATTCTAGATACGTTTCCACCACCACCGCCTCCTACGCCGGAATGTAAAGAACCAAAATCACTAAATACTGTAACTATTAATTTAAATTAAGTAATTTAGATGTAATTAACTAAAATTGTTATTAGGTATATGCAACATATTATATACAATACACTTTAAAAGTACAGCGATGACTTGAGTTGAATTCTACACGCAATGTCTCGAATCGGAGAATGAGAAAAGTGTCTCGACACTGTCGTCTCTCTGCTTACTCTACTGTATACAGATTATATTGTAGTTGGTGAAAATAATAAATCTTTAAAATTAATATTGGTATGTTGTAATATTGATAAGATTGTGATGTATGTTTATTTTATAGATTGGAAATACATGTATTTCTGCTTATTGTACCATTCACCAACCTACACAAACCAAAGCAGCGAAAGCTTGTTGTGAACAATTAGAAGAGTTCCAGGAGGACGCTAGTTCTAAAAAAGTACGTAATTAATAATATTCTTATCAAATATGAATAATTTAGTGTGTCATGACTTTTGTGCTTGAAATAATTACAAATTGGTTTGCGTGGGTTCAAATTTCTATATTTTCTTTACAAAACTACAAATTTTCTGTAACTTGCTTAACTTATAGACTAAATTAATTTTTGATTTTGGTAATAAGTCGGCTGAAAGTATAATTTTGTAAAACATTCATTGTATTAAAAATTGTAAAAAAGATAAAAAATAAAAAATATCGTATTGTAATTGGTGAATCACTCACTTTTAGCACGCACTGATATGTTCGACTCATTTAGTGATCGTCTAACTACCTCCGCTGTAGAATAGGCATTCGATAGTGCTATTCAGCCCATAAACAATTCATTCAAGCTTTTATAGTCCTAATTTTTTTTTAATTTTTTTTATAGCGTCACGCTTTTATCCCGCATATTGCAGGGTAAGGCAGAGGGAACTGCTGCAACTATATGAACCTAGTGTTAAGACACTCCTTTTCTTAGTTCCTGCTTTCTCCGTCCCCACCTTCCGCCTTTATCGAGGCATTGCGTGTTGAGTGGCTGAACTGAACACCGCGCTTTGCCTAGTTTTTTAAGTTTTCCACAGTTCCTCTGCACTAGTAATTCTGGTTTACACAGGTATTGATTTCGGCTGTTGCGGTACATTATATTTTTGTATTATATTCTTTACTGTGATTATAACCATTGCTAAATTAATTTCTTACCTTACTTATAAATAAATCTAGCAAGGGTGGACTTCCGCCTATTCACCATTGCCATGCCATTACGTCTCAAACGTGTATCCTCATGCAAACTCTCCAAAAAGTTCGAGTTAATTTGAACCAAAAATTTAGGAAAGGATTGCTAATGCTAACAATAGCGTTGAAATAATATTATTTGTAAAAATGTTAATGCGTAAGCGGTAAAGAATGTCTATAATCGTGAAAAAGATAGAATCATATTACACATCGTGACGACTCGCGCGCTCTGTAGGCTGTTCTAAGAAAATATTTAAAAAATAGTTTTACTTGTTTTAAGGTAGCCGATGATAATCTATTTAATAAAAATTTTAGTATCTGAGTGTACAAAAATATAGAGATTTAAAAGTTCTAACAGTGCATAAATGTTCACTTTTGGAATAAACTTAGCGAGTATGAAATTCGATAAATAGCAATTTATACTTTAGTATATAGAGGAGTTCTAAAAACCAATACTTTTTATAGTAGTTATATGCATTATATATAAGTATAGTACATACACACTGTGATGGTTTTGAATAAAAATCGTACTCTAAGTAATAGTTATATATATTTAAATTATATTACAATAATTATAAAGATTACATTCAAAATGTAAAGCAAACTTTCAAAGTCTGTTCAGACCTTGTCCGATGAACCCCAAGAAGGCTGCCGTAGCGTTATATTGTTTGTTTTATGTACAATTTACGTAGATTCTATCTCTCTAGGTTAAGACCGACTCAGTTCCGTACTCACTCAGGATATACCAAATACTAACAACTTAATCTTAATTGAAATCGAATATTCTATTTTATAAAATATGTGTACATAGCTAGTTACGAGTTTCCTGTCCGTTCGTATGTATTGTTTGTAGTAACTCAATCTGAGGAACTTTACAACTCAATTAGCTTTATGATTCTTGTTATCCTTTTAATGTATTGGAATATTTTTAATAAGTTTTTGTTCTATATTAATTTTGTATATATTAATAGTCAGTCAATAAATAATCTGATTTGGTCTAATAAAAAATTAGCTTAGAATTAAATTTTCCCTGACGGTCTAACTATTATACAAAATAGTGTAAACTCCAAATTTGTGAAGAAATAACAATAAATGCTATATATATATATATATATATATATATATATATATATATATATATATATATATATATATATATATATATATATATATATATATATATAATATCCTATATACCTAATATATTTTTTAAATCTTTAAGCAATGAAATTAACCGTGTCTATGTTATTTAGGTAAGCGGCAGGTCCTGGCGAGTTTTAACAGAGCTGGTGCAACTGATACAGCTTTCGATAACAGCAACTGCTTTAGCTATCTACTACATCATATATTGTTATATGCAACTTATTTATTATACTCTGAGGAGTGCTCTCTATTTCCACAACGCTGATGGGTTAGTTCATAAAATATTTTAAAATTAGAGTTTGTACTCAGCTTATTTTGCTTCATTGCATCAAAAAAACAACAATAATCTAAATATAGTCAAAAATTGTTTAAAAAGAGACAATTGCATTTATAATTGCTTGATATTATGAACATGTCTTGATTTGCAGACCAATGAAAATTACAATAGCTATAGTGACTATAACGTCATTTGTAGTAGCTATTAATCTGATATTTAAAATGGAAAAATGGTTCAAAATGTATTGA
This sequence comes from Dione vanillae, assembly GCA_037178615.1. Taxonomy (NCBI): domain Eukaryota; kingdom Metazoa; phylum Arthropoda; class Insecta; order Lepidoptera; family Nymphalidae; genus Dione; species Dione vanillae. The sequence goes on from JAZFAU010000074.1 coordinate 138,429, forward strand.
AAACATGAAATGAATGGAAAATTGAATGGAATAATAAATTATGCGTTCCGAAATGAAGTCAAATTTTGGTATAATCTCATAATGCTACGTTAAAAATTTGGCACATATTAGCCGTAATCGGCTAAAAGAGAAGTGAATAAAAAATTGTTATTACGATATATCTTTTCATTTCTAAAGTAAGCCTTGCCTTGTGTGTTGAAGTAGAGGGTAACAAAATCGTAAGATATCTATTGAGGTTCTACACTACAGACTACCGAGGTTACTCTTGTGACTAGGAACGTTGCATTTCATAGCTGAAGAGCTACGGCCACTTCACTTGCAACCGCCGTCTTAGACGCATGTGTCGAACCCGCGGAATTTCACGCGTTCTGTGTTACGAATTCATACGTAGTATTCTTTTGTTTGAGTGGAGTGTAATTAAATGACACAAGACAAGTGTCGACCCCTAAGTGCATCGGTTGTGCAAAATGGCCCTCAATGTCAGGTAAGTGGAGTGGATATAATTGTTTGCGATTGCTACGGTGTGTATATGCCTTGAATAGTAGACGAAATTTTATCGTTTTTAGATTTTTAAAATATTAAGGTTTAGGTTAGGTTGGGTTAGTATAAAAATAAATACTTAGGATCACTTTGTTTTAAATTATAAAAATTGTGACGTACTAAATTTTTATTTTGGTTTATTTAAAGTTTTTTTTTTAAATGTAACATTAACACTACATTAGAATATTTTGGAATTATGAATTTTTTAAACATTTCATTAAGAAAAGTAATGAATATTATGTCATAGATTATTTAATTTTAATAATCAAAATGAAATATATTTTAAAATGGAAGCCAGATAAACATCTGGATTTGTCTTAAAATACGACAAACTATATTGAAACCGTGTATGTAATTTTATAATGAAATATAAATTTATATAAGATAATTTAGAAATAAAAGGTCTAGACTGGAGTGCAGGTGTCAGAAAGGTATGCCTATAGATGCAGCGTAAAATTGTTTGTACTAGTTCTGTGACCCCGCTACGCTTCAATGGAATAAACAGCGGCGATGATTTGTTTGTAAAAATTTCAAATATCAATTTTAAATGCCAAATAAAAGATGGTTTCGGTCTGTCCTAGTGGTTAACGTGGTCACAAGCTGTTTCTAAGTAACAAATTACCGTTTTTGTTTTGTTATTAATGCAAGTTAGATCTACTTACAAAATTTAAAAAAAATACGTTATTAATTATAAAGAACATTTCTTAAATTTTCCAGAAAACTTAACGCTTTATTTAATTGAACTAGACCGATGAAACAGCCTTACAAATCTGAGACTATTTTCTGAATATTATGATATTATAATTGTACTTAAGTAAATTTAGACATAATTTTATTAATTAACAATTAATAAGCTTAGATTATTATCTTGATATAACAATATAAAAAAATTAAGATCGAAATGTATATTGTCAATTACACGTTAAACATGCAATGTAATGCATTCTTTTATGTTATCTTTTAGTTAACAATAGTGAGAGAATAATTTTAAAAGTGTATAAGAATAAGTAAACAATAAGTTTTTAGTATAATTATTACTAAAAATTGATCAGAGATAAATAGAGACAGACAAGTCGCCATTAAAAATACCTCTTCTATCTCCATGATCAATAGGTAAGACCAAACTCGTAAGGCATGAGAAGACGTGTCTCTATAGCAATTAATAGGTTCATTATTGTAACTGAAAGTCAAGAATTTTGAACGGTACATAACGTAGTAAAATAATTGCACTTGCGTGAAGACAAGGTGGTAAATGGTTGTGTGACCCGGCGCGTGCGTTAACGGTGCGTTCCGCCTTTGATCATACGTTACCTTTGTACCGATCAAGCAAATCATGTTAGGGAGAGATTTTTTGATAGTGAACTTTTTATATATAGACCAATTGATTTACAAACTTATGTATCTGGAATCATTTTGTTTGAGTAGTTTTATTATTATTAAGGAGTGCTTATGCGTGAGTTTTTTAAAATAAGACAACATTTTTTAATCACCACGACCACTATTTTTTTTGATACTAGTAAGGACTTAACATGTACTTGGTAAGTTGAACATAACCAATTTAAGCAAAATGCGTAACGCATTATATATTTTATATATTCATAATTAATAAATCTTATCTTTAAAAAAATTACCTTCGCAGTCTTTAACCTTTAAGAAATTAGTGCTATCTTATATATTTAAAAATATTAATTGCATAAACGTATAATTACAACAATTAATGACCTTGTTTTGATTCGACTGCGGGAGGAAGCTGTAATGAGGCCGAGATGTTGTAGGAAGCGCCGCAAGGTTGTGCCCCTTCCGAACTGATTTCTACTCATAAATATAATATATAATAATCTTAATTTGTATTTATTATTTAAACTGTTTTATACCGTACTTTTGGTTCATTTTTAATAGACAAAATATGTCATTTTTAATTAAAAATTGAATAAAAATTGGTGTGAATAAATGGGAACTCTGTCTACCACGCTAGAGATAAAGCGTGAAGTTATATAGGTATGTAAGTGAGTGTGTATCAATAAATATTAAGGTAGCCAGAGAGATTTATTTAAATTATAATATTTTAAATATATAAAAATGATTTATTAGTTCCAAAGCTAAAAGTTCTGAAGGTAAAAAACACAAAATTGCAAGGAGATGTAATCTTCTACTTCTTTCTTCCTGGTCTACAATTTTAAGTACATCATACTGGAAACGTTTCAATTGCATTTCATATTAAAATTCTAACTGTTCTACACTATAGCCAATTTTTTTTTATTTAATCTGATGTTAAACGTCATGAACGGCGGGATCACGTAATCGTCACCAGAACAAAAGACATAAACGAGCTCGTAACGCTCGAGGCTCGAGTGTTTTATAGAATGTCACCGTTATGTGTTTTATTTTTTGATGTACTAGCTACAAGGTCATGGTATTAAATGTATTGTTGATAATTAGTTTAAATGTTAAAGAGTAATTTTGTAGGTCCAATTCATAATATCGTTCTAGTGGAAGTAGTAATCGCGCACGGATGGTTGGATGTGACACCTAGTCTAGCTAAAGATGTGAATATCTCTATACCTAATAGGGTTAGGCTAGGAAAACATTACTGCTATAAAATTGACTGATCTCTTCTTGTTTTAAACATAAATTAATTATGTTGTGATTTTTTTACTGTATATATACTGCAACTTCTCAGTTCTTTTTGAATTTCGTAAGTCTAGGTTCATACAGCTAATAAGAGCTGACAAACTCTTTAACTAAATATAAGATTGTGATGGTCTATTTGTGGGATATATCTGTTTTCAATTATCTATTTCTAAAAAAAATATAATTTTTACTTTGTCAAGTTCTAATTTTTGAAAATTTGATTTATTGTCAAATTTTATAACTCTAGGTCAATGGGAAGCACCTGAGATTTTCATACAAAATGCAAAAAAAAACATGTATTACTTTTAATTTCTCATATATATTTGTATTTTTAATGTTTAATGAATATTTTCATTCTTCAAATCATCCAACTCAACGAAATTGAAATGTTCATATCAATTTGAAATACTTAATACAAGATTATTAATTTTATAATATTTTAAAGCATATTACAAAATTAACTCTTAAATAATTTAATATGATTGTAATAATTAAATATCAAACAGGGATCGTAGCGTTAATTAAAGCCCCCTTTAAAGGTACCTCGTATGTGACTGAGCGTGAGCGCGCTATGCATTTATGTATATAATTAGTTTATATGTATCTAAATTAATAGCTAACTAATTTAAACATTTATTTACTATGGAATATATGCTATTATACTGGATTCGAGGCGAGTCTGGACGCGACGGTTGTGTGTTCGATTTACAAGGAGGGAATGAATCATTTCATATCCTCGCTCTGTTAATAAGTCAAACCGCGGCGTTGAGTTCCGTGACTATTCACTCCGCAACTAGTCATGACGCAACTTGAGCGTAATAATTAAAAAAACATGATTTATTATATCGAAAAATTAGCTATATATATATATATGCAATAATTGCATTTTTCATACTATCGAACTGGGGTCCCTAGGTCAATATCATTTAAAAGCAATGATAATTTCCATTTTTAATATATTACCAAGAACTAAGCAAGTTAATGACGATCACTAATGTAATTATATATTTTTTATTTCGTTAACGGGCAAGGGGGTAAGAGTACAAAGTTCCTGTATATTATCAATTATTTAACATTTATGTTCAAACGTTGCCAGCATTTTGAATGTGTATTGATTTATACTAAGATAAAGATGTAGTGTATTAATTATTCAAGAGGAAAAATGGTTAGCATTAAAGTTTTCAACCAACAAAATTTTCATGTTAGTTGTTTTTAACTTTCTAACATTTTCATGTGATGTACCGTTCGATGGCACGAGCTTATATGGATCGATAACAAGTAACGCCATGAGCAAATGGCTCTGGAAACAAATTGGAAATTACACCATGTCGCTTTACCTTGGGCCGATAACGGGCAAGAACGCGATCACGACAACGACTATTATAACGAAGCTTTCCCGAAATAATCTAGTAATAATAATAAAGCGTCACTTTTAGAATATTTTGTAATAATTAATTTTGGATTATTATAAAATCAGCGCGTAAGTAAGAGGGAATAAGGGATTAAGAGGGTGATATAATAGGACACAAGATCATTATCTTGTTTTATTCCTTGGACCTCCAGTCTTATTTGACTCGGGATCGAACTGACGTCTACACAGCCTAATACAGACCTACTGTGCAACGACCACAAGTCCATTTTGTATATACATTACAAATATGTTACATTCTTTTCTCTATTTATTCGCTTTGAGCGACGGAATCTTTTGTCCAATATTAAAAAAACTTAATACAAAAATTCACAGATAAATCGTTGCTTACAAAAAATCATTGAAATATAGATGAATGGCGCTATGTAGAGGATAACATGAAGGCTACGCTTGAACGACAGCTCAGTTCAGTGACTACTCTGGGAAATAAGCTCTAACTTGTGAGACTAAATACTGAGACTTACTTAATGAGGGATACCTAATGAAGTAGAAAATTTATATAAAACCATGTGCCTACATAGAAAACATATAATAGAAAACTTATTCAAGTTTAAATCATTTTTAACTGTTTAATAATTTTCCTTTCGTTCAAACAAGTAATAATATAAAATAATACAATATGAACACATATTGTACAATCATTATTTAATAAATTTGCTTAGGCTATTACAATATATAAATGAATATATGTATATAATACATGTTTATTAAATTACATGCTAATATTTAGGAACATGTATTTGTAGGTCCCTAAGTAGGAGAATTAAATTGTTCTATTTAGTCTCTCTAGTAAGCGCAACACGGCGTTAAGGCTCCGAAACACTTCACGTAATATATCACGGGTTTTGGAGAACAGAAAATCTTTAAGTGTGAAGAGTACTTAAGTTCGAGGCCGAATGAAATATCGTCTATGTGGTTTAGCATAAATATCGAATTATGAAAAGCAATTTTATCAACATAATAAACTATTCCGTAAAAAATTATAAAGAAATCGAAATTACAAATATATTAACATATAAGTAAATATTCTAATCTCATTCAGTATAACAATTTGTTGTCATTATACAGGACAGCTATACAGCGTTCTTTTAGTATTTTTGATTAGGATAATGTAATAGTCCATGAAAATTGAATCACAAATACAGCGGCTACCGTGATAAATCAATTTCATAGATCACAGTCCAATGTAATAACACCGATATCGATTCCCTTAGCTAGTTTCATAGGCCTGTCATTACTCCGCCGTCTATTTGACCCGTCATTACAGCAAAACAATATTTCTTTAGCCGCACGAGGTTAACATTTAGTTTTGCTGCCCGTGTTGATCTAAATAATCACTTTTTCTATCACGATTTATATTTGGCTTCATTTTAGCAACAGTACTTTAGTAGGCTTATTCTCTAGTGCATGATTTGTAATATGTTTTTGTGTAATATTATTTTAATTTTGTAAATATGTTTTTCCAGATTGTTCATCTTATACGGGTTGTGTGTTTTACACGTAAGTAAAAATTATTTAACTAAGATTGTTCTTAAAATTTTAATTTGAATAATCTTAAAATTGATTGTATTCACATCATATGGCCACACTATTTCGTAGAGGACCATACGATATGGCAGCATCTAATTATAAACATGACGGATATGCGTTCCACTCCTACTTAAGAACTTAACGTTTTTGTAAGACAAAGTATAGCGTGAAGTACCGTCGTCCAATACCCAAATTGAGATTACAAATTATCGTGAAAAATGGAGAATAAAATGTTTAACTTTTCTTTTTGGTGGTACTTACCTACCCTTCTATGCAAATTAACATGAAAGTGTAAAAAATATAACATTCATCATATCATATATTCATCTTAGTGATTCTGTAGCTATGGTCGATATATCAATTAAACTTATATTATGTAAATTTAAACAAATTTCTTCATTTATTCTATTAGGTAGTACATTCAATATCGCCACACTCGCGGTTAGATACATCAGCTGAGTCGGCCGAACTATCAACGGAGTCTGCTAGTTCTTTTGAAATAAATGAAGGCTCTGGAGAAGATCTACCCGAACATTCTGTTGGAGCAAAGGTAAAGGAAAATTCTATTTTACGAATATAAAATATTTTGAAAGTTTGCTTTCATTTTCTATTAACCTTTCAGAGTATATAAGAAAGAAATATTTTTTTCCAGAATGAAACTAGAGATGCCTTAAAATCCGATGGCAGTGAACAAGATCCCGTAAGTATTATATAATATATTTCGTCAGTATTATAACTAATCGTTGCTCGTAGTCGTTTCAGTGACATGAGTTTAGTTGGTTTCGGTACCTTAATGGTTTTTTGTTGTTTGAATCGTATGAAAAATGTTTTAAATGTAATCGGCTTTCAGACAATTGGGCATTGGCAAAAGATATATTGGAACCAAAGAGTAGTAGTTAGTTGATTCGTCATGGCTATTGTTTATAATCTTGTAACACACTTAATCACTGACACCAACATTACGTATGATAATAAATAAAGACATGTAGCTTTTAGATCTTTTATTGTAATCCCAGTCGAGTTAAGTCAATGCAATGTGTAAGATTAATTAAAGCTTTTTTTAGTAATATCACTTTTATATAATGTATGTGTGCTACACAACCTTGAAAGAATGTATGAGATGCATACAATGTAACATTTGTTAAAACAATGAGCTATCTCGCTACACAAAACCTTCTCTTAGTGTATTGGCAAATAGTATTATTTGGTTCGACACCAGTTCATATGTTTTTAAGGATTTTTCTCAAGAAAATAGACTCTTTAACTTGTTGTGCCGTAAAGAATAAGGAAAAGAAACTATAAGTCAGCAACGACTCTATTAAAATACGCGCGTGCGTAATAATCAGTTACTAAAACAACTCCATAGCAATTTTATCGGTAAAAACTCCAGAAGTAGTCGTCAAGTAAGTGGCTTACAGCTATAACAGAATTAGTTAAGCTTTTCGACTTAAATTTAAATAATAATTGAATGTGATCATTAAAGTACAGTCTATCTAAGTCAATAACAAGTACAACATACTTAATATATTAAGACTTAAAACTAAATAAATTATTAGACTTGTGGACTAGTTCAAAGAAATATAAATTGATGTAAATTGCGAATTTTTGAGAACGAAAAATCTTCATAAAAAAAGGTGGAAAATATGTGAGATCGTGCACTTTTACTTTTTTAACAAAAATGTCTAGAAATATTTGCGGTTTGTTCTATACTGTAAGTGTAGCGGTCAACGGCGAGAAATGACTAAATTAATGTTCTGTTCTGCTAACCTTTACCGCTAATAGAATTAAATAAAACGTAAATTGTACATTATGGTTAAAGTAGTTTACTACTTAAATCATTTTGACAATTTGTGTGATATTTTGGACCATATTTCAATCGACTATTAAGAATATTCTTTACTAGTGTGAGTGCATATAGGGTATTTCGTTTTTATTAATAATAATATGTAATATAAGTGGCAAACGATTCTCTCAAACATCTTCTTATGTTCTTATTTATTACGTAGATTTTATGTTTGCTGCTATTCAAGCAACTATTTATGATTACTCAACAATAAAGTGTATCAGATATATCTGATTACAATGGAATAAAAATCTACAAAGGTTATAGTATATTTCATGCGTGAGAGACGCCGCTCCGGTCCACCTTCATTGCTCAATCTACAGCCACAGAACAAGAGGCCACCGGTAGCTTTGTGCAATACATTGCGAAGGGCCCATCTCTGGTTAACGTGTGTTCTACACGTTAATTGTCTTAAAGATATAACTAGTAGTTATAAAAGGTTTTTTCTTTCATGCACTTAGTAATTATTGATTTAATCTATAATAATTATGTTATTATTATTTTTTGCCTAATTCTGTTAGTGTTACTCGATTATTATACATATTATTATGTAGAAAACAACTTAATTTAAAATGAATTCAGGTTGACAAGTTCTAGTTTCCTTTATAAACACCTAGATATCATTGACTGCAGTGTTTAAAAATAATCAGTAATTGTTAATTGTGGATTAGATATAGTGCGTGGTAAGAATGGTATTCCAGGATCGTGAGAAGTCTGTCATATTAAGTTGGTGATTGCAAGTATAGTTTAGATAGCCATCTGACCCGGCTGTGTTGAATTGTCAGTTACTCGGCTCACATTGCACGCCACCATAAGCGTGGTCGCATTCGTCTGCCCTACATTATCTCTCCTCCCATGAAAATGTAATTAAACTTATATTTATTATGTATATTATATTATGTTATTCAATTCAAAAATAATAATATTTCAAATTAATTTTAAAAATATTGTGCCAGTAGCAATCTTAGAAATGTTTTGAATTAAAATTTATAAATCATGTAAGGATTCTTATCAATTGTGAGTTAATATTAGTAATTATTATGCTATATATTATCAATTTATAATTGGCGGTTATCATCACTGTATGTGACTATATGTGACGCTACATATGGCTATCCTATATATAGCTTTACTTCAGCTGTGTACTTTGTACACAGCGTTGTATTACCACCCAGGTATATTACTGTATTGATAGAAAAAATTATACATAAAATGTATCTCTTTAAAGAGAAATTTTACTTTAGTATGTAGTTTCTTTAGCCACTTGAGAAACATTGAGATGTTTTTTAATCTATCCCAATTGGTCAGAGTAGTACAGTAGCAGCATAAGTATGACAGTCCACTGGCCCAATTTTTGTAATGCGTGCAGTGGCTTCGGCGTGCGAACCGCCCTGGCATACTTTGTCGTACAATTTCGATAATCACTTTTTGTGCAAAACTTTCATGGGGTCGTGACTGTGAAATGGTGCATTAACGACGGTAATTCAATATTTTGTTAGTTTTTTTTCATAATAGATGCAATCTAGCTGATCTCAAAAGTAAATTTATTTCACTTATCATATTTGTTTCACGTTGTACTTTCGAAAAGATATTAGGTCAATGGTTATGGTTTTTTATATAATTGTAGAATTCTCATAAGAAATTTGTAACTGATTATCGGAGGCAGACTAAGTCGAGTTTGGCGGAAGGATGTAGTTAGGCGCCTGAAGCTTTATCTCAGGGCTATCTCCCTTGTGTGTTGTGCTTGTGCCGTGTCGAGTATTACGTGTCAACATATTAAATAATTCCTACATTTTAAAACCTTAAAATTTTAGTGGATAATAATTTATTATAATCTATCATATTTGATATACACATTTAATTTAAATAACAAGTGAATTACAAAAGACATTGTTTCTATCTCAAGGTTGTATTCTTATCGGAGAAAAATAACTACATCCCAGTTAGCATCAAGCCTCGGTCTCCGGCTGTGGACTCTAGTTGGCGAGAGCCTCCAGCGTGGGAGCGAGAGTATAGAAGACACCGTACTAATGGCAGTAGAGTGCAATGTAAGTGTATCCTGCACAATCAACTCATTACAAAAAAATATTAAGTGGTAATAAAATACTAGATTTTTTATTTTATTATGTGACAAATTTATAAGTACCGGATTTCGGATGCAGACAATCGTATTGTTCTTGTTTCGTAAAGAAGTAAATAATTGTGATTTTATCACACGTATGCACATGAAATGACTCTATTAAGTTGGTTTTTTTTATTTTTACCAACTACAACTAGAAATATTTTATTGAAAGTAAATAATGTCCATTTTTCTCCAATTAGATATTGAAGCAGAGTGTCAAGATGATTTTATGAAAATAAGGGTGGGATTCAATGGATCTTTCAATGGCCTGGTTTATTCTGCAGGTAAAATCTTTTACTACTATTCATTTTAAATAATTATAATATATTGGATGTTGTCTAGTGGAAAATATTTTGTAAAAGTTTATATAATTTTATAATACCAGAACCTAACTGTAAATATTATTCGTTGACAATTTAGTTCATTTGGATTTTATTTAATTCCAAAACTTTTTTAATAATGTTTACAATCCGTCGACCTTATATAAAGTAAATTAATTAAGTATCTCAGGTCAGTTAGGTACTTAGTATTACTATTGCGATTGCGATTAATGTTAAGTTACTCTAATTACCAGGTCGAAAGTTAACATGTTAATATTCTTAAAATTCTCTTAAAGTTCTCTTATATTATGAATCATTCTCCTCATCCAACTACAGGCAGGTGTATTGGCAACATTTTTTGAGATAGTGGACGTAATCACCTTAAAAATTTCGTTTAATTATTTATTTATATGGGCTGTTTATGTTTATAATTATTATATTTATGATTAATATTAAAGAAAAGTTATAATAACTTTATGAAAAGAATGAAAATAGCAAAGATTTTGTTTATTAAAAATGTAGCCTAGCAATTGTTTCTTAATACCGTTACAATAATATGTTTTTAGATAGCAACATTATCAGGCGTTGATACGCGTAAAGAAAACAATCAAATAAATTATTTATGGTACTGTTCATTGCTTTAAAGAATTCGGCAACCTTGTTACCTAGAAACACGTATATTCAGATACTATCCCGTCTGAGGAACATTATCACTTTCCAATGACAGACAGGTTAATGTGTTTGGCATTTTAATTTTACGCGATTTAGTGTTATTGAGTTATTTAGCTGGTGGTGTATTGTATTCTTATTTATAAAATTTATTCTTAGAGCTTATTTGCTTCATTAATATTATTGATTTTATAATAAAATGTTATTTTATTGAAAAAAATGAAGAAAAAGAAAAGAAAATTGTATTCTATGTCATATATTTATCTATTATCTTTGAATATAAACCATATACAAAATATTATAATAAAATTTATTTTTTAGTACAAGAAATGTATTTGTTTACAGGTTATTCTTATGATCCCGATTGCATGTATATCAATGGATCTGGTCGTGATTACTATGAGTTTTACATACAGCTGAACAGATGTGGTACTCTGGGAAGAAATAATCAGCACGACGACACAAGAAAACATCCTACTGTAAGATTAAGACATGAATTTAATATACTTAATTAGCTTATTTTAAACAAACTTTTACTAAAGAAAACATCATAATCTAATATTGTTTTTCTTTGAAGCCGTCGTCTGAATTTGAACGATACGGTTATGAGGTTTCGTTTCCACTTGGAAAAAAGAATTAATTTTCATTTTGTTGGCTCTATTAACAAGAGTACGACGTTTCGAAAGGTGGAAAGTGGGTAACGGAGTGTCTTAACTTAGGTTACCTATATATTATATTTTTTTTAGCTTTACGCTTTATCCTGTATATGGCAGGGTAGGCAGAGGAAACAGCAGGAACCATATGAACCTAGTGTGTTAGAACACTCTGTTGCTTAGTCCCTGCTTTCTCCGTTCCCGCTCTCCGCGGTTCTCGAGGCATTGCAAATAGAAATCCATCAATCATCTTCCATCATCAATCCATCTTTCCCGAGTGGAAATTGAACCCACAAACCGTCGCATTTACAGGTAGACGCTACGCCTCTGCGCCACGACAGTCCTCATTATGTGCGGAATATATGGGTACTATGTGCGAGATGTATTATAAAGCAAATAAGAGCATCTTGCTTACTTTTACTTACTGGTCATCTAATTTGATGGTATTAGCACATTTTATGACCCATTTGAATATAAAAAATAGTTAATTAAGGCACTAGCAACCAGTAGTATTAAAATATGGCATTCCTCTAAATAAGGACCGAATCTACAACTATTAAATTTTGCAATTAAACAAATTAAACATATTTAAATATTTTTTACATAATTTTATTTTTTTTTTCTAGAAAAACCTGATGTGGAACACGATAACTGTACAGTACAACCCATTAATCGAAGAAGAACTAGACGAGCATTTCAAAGTCACCTGTGAATATGGTTATGATTTTTGGAAAACTGTTACATTTCCATTTCTTGACGTTGAGTACGTATCTAATATTTTCTACCTTATAAATTTATCATCTATTTTACATTATAAGTTCTTACAATAACTAAAATATCAAATATAGATTAATTTACACAGAAACAGAAATAAATTTTAGGTCAAAATACACATATACTTTGCATTACACGTAGATAAAGTGTTATTAAGATATTTTAAATCTAAAATATATTGAATAAGTCGCTAGCTGTACCAATTTTATTTAATAAAATACTTCTTTATTTATTTATCGATTCACTTCAAACGATCTATTCGATTACTTATCGTGTATTTTACCTTGTAAAAAGTAGAATATTCCAATAGATCAGAGTTAATTTAAAATGAAAAAGATATCATAAAACATCGGAACTAATCTTGATGAAAGTGTGAAAACGTTTTCAGTTTTGCTGACCTATTAAAATAAATATCTATAAAATTTTGCTTAAACTGGTTTTAGTTTTATTTTTTTTCAATTTAACCATTTTTAACTTTTGTTAGTAGAGCTAATTAGATATATGAAGGTAACAAAAGGTATAAGCTATAGCTTATTGTAGAAGAATAGTTGTTGATGAATCTACCTTGTATAATGATATTGTAAGGAAAAATTTTAATGTAAACAAACATTGAAACAAAAGAAAATTTCTATTAAAGGCAGTTATTAACTAATTTTTGTAAAATCGTTTTACTTATTATTTGGTATTAAATTATAAAATATACTTCTTTTACGTGAAATTAATTTACATAATGTTAAGACAATTGTAAGAAAATAAATAAGCTTAATCAAATGTTTTAAATACTAAAAAACTTAAAAATAAATTATCTTAGTTTTAACACAAAAATATTATATATAGAGTGGCGACTGGCAACCCGGTGGTGTTTACACTGCAACCGCCCGAATGCTATATGGAGATCCGATCTGGGTACGGGGCGACGGGGGCGCGCGTCACCGGCCCCGTGCGTGTCGGCGATCCACTGACTCTACTTATTTACATGAGGAGCACCTATGGTATTATTTTTATATACTTTATAATAAAGTCAAAATTAAATATTTTTATACAAAATAAGAAAATACAGTCCTTATCTTTTAAAATCTAATAAATTATCACAATAATATTAATACATTGATGTGCTGTTCAAACGTGGCCGGCGAAGAAAGCGAGCACGAATCTGTTTAGAATCTTAATTTAGAATATAGTATTTTAATGACGCAAGGGTTTTGTCACCCAGCAAATACTATATGAAATGCGCAGATACACGAGAATAGTAGGATTCAAAAAGATATCAAAAAGCAACAAATAAAATAGATTTTTTTATTTCATCTTAGTATTTGGCAGTTGCAATTGACTACGTTATTACGTTTAAAACGTATTTATAGAAAATTGAAATGGCAAACGTCCAGCTTGTAATATACGTTAGTAATTGGAGAAAAAATAAATATTAATAGTTACTGATTTATTCCACATTAGTGATGTGCATAGCGTAGTCTAGTCAGACAAAAATTGGAAAGTATTTCAGTTCAGGTACATGACGAAAAGAAAATTCTTGTATATTTCTGGTTATTTCCGCATACAGACGGGGATCAGTTATGTACTATATCTATATGACATGCTTAATGTACAACTTAAAAAAATTGAACCATAAATAACTGTAGTATAATATGTATAACACACATTATGTTATGGCAATAAAACAACGTTAAATGATCGATTACGTCTGATTTTGAAAGCAACCGTAACGAACAAGGGCAGACATTAACGGTGACTTCAGTTTCTGTTTGCGTGTTGTCTTGCAATTCTAAAACACTCTTCGATAGTTCATCGATCTTTTATTTTGAATGAGTTTCCATTGGAAATAGTTGTAAGCGTGTCGTTGATTTAAACAAAGTGTGTCAGTTATTTTAAACAGAATTAAGGATTCGTTTGATTTCAGATGGTTTCGACATCGTCGTGAACGATTGTTTCGCGCATAACGGGGCCGCGAAGCGAATCCAACTTATCGACGAGTATGGGTGTGTGGCCTTAACTTTTTAGTACTTGAAAGCTTTTAATGTAATCGGTGAAAGTTCTAAGTCACACGATCAAACTGAAAGTAGTATTGTTTCTTACATTGGTATTTGGTATTCTAGGTAAATAAATAATTTGAAGTTATATGATTATTTAGAATAAAAACATTATATATTTATATGTATATCTACTATAAAGTAAGACTATTATGCCTTGAATTTTTGATTCTTACTGCAATTTTAAAAGATAAATGACATACTTATTTCAATTAGATATGACATGAAATGAGGATAAAATGTTACAACTATAATACTAAAATGTGTTTAAACAATTTCATTTGTAAATCATAAACTGTATTTTTACATAATTATTAGCTAAATTTCAAATTTTACGTCCATCTCGTCGTCTCTAATATTTATAAATAGCATTAATGTCACTTAAAAAATATGTATATAATTTGTATGCCATTAAAGAAATGTCTCTATATAACGGAATATTGTATCCTCCAGTTGTCCAGTGGACGACAAGCTCATCTCCCGTTTCCGCGGCTCTTGGTCTGAAGCGGGCGTGTTCGAGACGCAAGTGTATGCATATATGAAGACATTCCGCTTTACGGGATCCCCGGCATTGTACATTGAGTGCGATGTTAGAATGTGTCATGGAAGATGTCCAGTAAGTATTTTTTATAACATATTAGTAAAAAAATAACTGTAAAGGATTGCCATAAATATATTTTCTCGTTTTCTTTAAATTTGGAATAACTATATTTGTAACACCATTCCACATTCCACGTTCCATAACAACCATCAATAATAAATACTAATAGGTCCATCATTATATTAACAATTAAATGCCTATACATTATACTAAAAACATGGTATTTAAGGATATTTTCATCTCAGTATAGCTAGTGAGAGACTCTTTTATATATTCAAACTGTGATAGCAATAATCATATAGATATTAAATAAATATTTACTTACCTATGGCTCTTTGGTTGAAAATTGAAAATGTTATACGAAAGCAGATTTTTTTTTATATTATCCGGGTAGGCATATGACTCCATTCCACCTGATGGTAAGTGGAAGTAGAGTCCAAACGCGAAGACGACTATTACTGACAACAAAAATGAGCTGCACTAGTCACCCTCGCCATGCCGGCCCGCAAGATGCCTCTTCACGCCTCGTTTAAAGAGACGTGAAGTGCATGCAAAAGACGCATGGCAAAGCGTCGCTGCTTTGCCATGCGACATAGCTCGCTCAGGCACTGGTTGTACGCTGGCTGATCTCGAAACGCGTTCACGAGTTTTTCGCCATGCGTACGGTGGTAACAAACCAGGCGGATGATTAACATCCTACCACCAGATGAGCAGTTGGTCGCTCAGATATCCCTTAGTCGCCTCTTACGACACCCATGAGAGGAAGGGGCAGTGAATTGTGTTCTTTCTCCGTCACTGCATGGATATATCTACGAGTTACAATAGATATGCCCAATGTTATTTATAAAATCTTAAAATTAATAAATTATATCGTGTGCTACGTAACAAATTTTTAGTTCAATATTATTTATATAATGAAATATATTTTGCATAAATCAGGGCTCTCTCTGCTTGAACCTAGGTATTCTCGTAGCCGCTTTACAACTAGTTTTCCTACCATTACTGGTTTGATGGAAATCGGGCTTACGAACGTTGTTACTAGGAATAATTCCTTCATCGATCTCTCCGACTCCGGCCACCACCATGCCATGACGGTCTTACGATAGAAAAAGTATAACAATTGGATTATACGTAAAAACCCACCAAGCGTGGTTAGATAACAAATAAAAGGGCTGTTTTAAAATACCTCGTGGTCAAGCAGGTGTTTACTCGATGAAGTCTAACGTCTCCATTTAACAAGATTCAAGTTAATTATAATTACTGGCTACCCCAGTCTTGTTTGGTCGCACCTGCTTTAGTTTGCTATGAATTGCGCAACGAGTTACCGAGCTATTGTAACGGAGTGGAATCAACAGTATTGTCATGCGAGAACATCGTTAAATCATCCATATAGTCTAACTAACTATTGTAGCGTGATAGTCAGAGAAGCATTACATAAACGCAGCTTTAATAATATTTTTTGAATACAACATTTTAAATTGTTTAATAGTAGTAGTAGTTGAAAAACTATATTTAGGTTAGAATAACCCGCGCTATGTTAGTAGTGGAAAATATATGACAGGCGAAATAAGTGATTATTATTACATTTCTTTTCTATCTTGCAGTATTATGTTGTATATACAAGATATATTTATAGTATACATGAAATTTATATTCCTTATTAGAGAAATATCAATAAAAAATATCTAGTAAGGTTTATTCAATCATAATGTTTTTGAAATCTTGTATTCTCTATAAGAGGATTTGTTTGAATAGTTTCTTTTTTTCTAAAAATTATTATTAATAATTTTATGCTGCCGTTTTTCACTCTGAGATGAGGACGATATATTATATAATTAAACAACTATAAATAAAACCATAAAATAAAATTAGCGTTTATTCTGATATAAAAGTTATGTATCTGGTTTTTCTTTGGCAAAAGCCTCCCACAATACTCTCCATCTAAGCTTATACGAGGGTGTCCTGACCCACTAGCTGTCTGCCAAAGCTTTAATATTTTCCAACTTAAAAAAATATATATTAATTAATTATATATTAATTTACAGTCTCAACCATGTCATTGGCGAAATATGAAAAACGTGAAACGTCGTTCTGTAGAGGAGGCAAGTGTGGCGCCGCGGCTCTCTGAGAACATATCACTGTTTCAGTCGTTGCGGGTGCTTCAAGAGGGAGAGGAAGATGAAACTCTACCTTGTAAGTATTTTTTATGTCTTCACGCTTTATCCCGCAGCATACATGGCAGGCTAGGCAGAGGGAACTGCAGGAACCGTAGGAACCTAGTCTTAAGATGCTTTGCCGTTGCTTAGTCCCTGTTTTCCGCCTTTTTCGAGGCATTGCGTGTTAAGTGGTGAAACTCAACGCCGCGCTTTACCAAAGCGAAGAAAATGGAAACAAAAAATCCATCATGCCCGAGTAGGAATCGAACCCACATACTGTCGCGTTTACTGGTAGACGCTACGCCTCTGAGCTACGACAGTCCTTAAGTATTATTTTATTATGTGGTATATGTATATTTATGGTAGGTCAATATTTTGTAAAGTAACGTGAAATAATGGCTTATAGCAAATAGTTTAAAAGAGGTTAGAAGTTGAAATTTGATGTTTCACTATGACATTCGCATAGACGGTGTGCAAGAGTCGTAGGCTCAAATCTCTAAAAAAAAATTATAGAATTTTTTTTAAAAAATATAAACAAGTTAATTTTTTTATTATAAAAAATTGGTAATGTTAAAATATAAATTGCAGTTGTTAAAGATTTTTTTTTCAAATTTCAGCAACAGAAGGTCAAACTTGTATGAAAACATCAGCGTTATCAGCAATGATAGTATCATGTGGAGTGTTGGTAACTGCTTTACTAGCTGCGTTGTTGGTGGCGGCGCGCGGCTGCCGGCGCGGCGACAGTCGGCCGCCATTACACGCTTATGTACCGCATAAAGGCAGGATAAAGTGAAAAATAAAATTATAATAGTAAATACGAAGCATGACATCCGATATTTATTTATATTTAGATATAATATTTGTAAGCGAGCGTAAGTAAATGCGTGTATGTGTGCTAAATGATATTTGTTCTTTATTTTGAGATTTTTTAGCAGCGCCGCCTTTACTTAGGCCTAAGGGTACTTACGAAAATTTGTTGCAACTTGATTAATAATTTCAAATTTTAATTTGAAATTTAATTAACATATTATTTAAATTCGGAATCTAAAGAATACAAGATTGTAACACACGGAATAGCTGAGGAGTTATTTTTTACAAAATAAAATTCTTCTATTGTATGATTAGTCTTTTTGGAAGATTTCAGGATAGGCTTGTAATTAAGATATATTTATAAAAAGACGCTTATCTGTCATATAACAAGCAAGACAGCTTGAATAAAATAGCATTATAACAGTTTAAGCTTTAAGTGAAAATAACCGCTAATACTCAATAGGTACCTACATTAGATACCCTGGTTCTTGGTAAATGTCAAGAAATGAAATCGAATTGAAATGAAAGTTGACGATGGAATGTATCGCATCATTTTTGATAGTATTTATATCATTTATTAACATGTCATAAAATTTCTCCATAAAAGTACAAAATCATTTAAGGTAAATATGTATGTATACATCTGATAAAATATATTTTTTGTAATTACAATTTAGGTTCTTGATTCAACTATAATTAATTTGTGTAGATTTTGCGTAAAAGGCAATAAAAATTGAAATAAATAACTTTTTAATAACCATCTACTATAAATAATAGAATATTTTTTGCATTCCAAGTTATCAGTTTATTTTTTTTCAGTAAATTTTTAAATGGTAACCCAGAAATAAAAACAAAGTATATTATAAATGATACAAATAGTGTATAAGCTATTTAATTACGTTAAACAGAAATGTCAAATTGTGAGGATTTGTATTTTTATCTGGAAAATGGATCTCCTCCTGTTTGCATAAAATATCTCATATTGTGATACAAAATATTATTAGTTTAGCAAAAATATTTTTAACAATACGATTTCAATCCAACATTTAATATGCTTAAAATGAGTAATTATGTCATATATTATCATATATTTTGAAATATAGTGTACCAATAATGATAATAAAACAAAATTAAAATATTAAAACACATGAAAAGACAAAATAATTCTAGAATTTTTTTAAATATATGTTACGATTAGAGAACATGTAAGAAATAAATTAATTATTATCAGTTCATTTTTATGTTATTGGCCAGATACAGATTGAATATTTTTAATTAAGACATTCAAAACAAGCTCTATGACGTTTAGAAATATTTTTGCTATGCTGTAAAAGAAATGTGACTTTATAGTTTGTAAGTTAATAATTTATTTTATTAAGTAAAACTCTTAGTATTATACGACATAATAATTATAGAAGCGGATAAAATTGTACATAATATATAATTTAAATTTAAGGCATTTTGTACTTCCTACTACAGATTAAATAAATTACAAAAGACGTTTTTTATTTCATTTAAATATAGAATAGTTTCGACAATATAATAACAATGCTAATTGACAGAATTTGTTGTCATGCTGAACGAAAAAAAATATTTCTGGCTATATCTGCAAAAAGCAGGACAGACAGATTTGAGACTTTCAGTTTCAGCATGTCATTTTGCTAAACATTATGTGTTCAATCGCAAAATTCAAATTTGTTTCAAATAATGTATCATTAAATAATAAAATTTCATTCAAATAATGCATTATTGTCGAGTGGAAATCGAACTCACAATCGTTGTTTACAGCTAGACGCTACTGTGCCACGGCAACGGCACATAAACATATTTGATTTTAAATAATTTAGGGAATCATAAGGAAGAAAAATCTTTTGTTTTAAAAAACACAATATATTGTTAAATGCACACTGCAAAGTAAATCACAAGAAAAACAGCCACACAAAATATAATAAATAAAAATCGATACAAAATTCGTTGTTCAGACGAATAATTATAACAGTAACAATAAAAACTATAAAAAAGGTTAAAATATTGCAATACTGTCATGATTTGTAGGTTTCATAAGGTATAATAAGTTCAAAAAACATTACTTTCTTATATCCTTACTTCATAAGATTCAAAATAACTTATTTTAAGTTTTCGTATAAATTCTAACTTTTTAATTTATTAAATGTTAAATTAAATAACATATTTGATTATTTACATCCGTATAACGGAACGTGAAAATATATAAATAAAATATATATATATAAAAAAGGTTGTTAATTTGTATTAAAAACTCCTTGGTTATGTTGCTTCGGTGGGGAGCTTTTCTAAAATTTTCTTTAAGTACTCTATGGCATTATCTAATATTTGTACTTCACATTCCTTTAACAGTTTTATATTCTTTCTGTAAATTTAAATATGAAAATGTTAGTGAATGATAATCAGGTGAAATATATTTTTATTAATTAGAATAATATATATATATATATCGATGGCAAATATTTGGAGCTAAATACTCAAATAATATATTTTGATTTTTTAGCTTCACGCTTTATCTTGCTTATAACAGAGTAAGCAAAGGTAAAAGTTACCAGAGCGAAAAAATGGAATTAAAAAAATCATCTTCCAGTGGAATTGAATCCACAAACCGTCACGTTTACAAGTAGACGTTTCGCATCTGCGCCACGCCGACCCCTGCCATATATTTATTTATTTATTTATATAAGTATTTATCTTTTTTTATACAAACTCCACTTAGTTCCTTGGTAATTTGAGCTCATATTTTTGTCTTTTACAACCAACATAATCAAGTATTTGTTCAAAACCTTACCTATGCAGTGAATTAGGTTCATCATCGATTTTCTTATAGGACGCCTTAAGAAGTCCACATCTGGTTAGAAGATACGTGTACGCCTTACGATCGATATCGACTCCCACTGCCTTAGAGCTGGCCTCGTCTGAGGACACTAGGTCGCTGGGCATACTCAAGCTCGACCATTTTGTTAATTCCTCTAAAGATCACAAATTACACAACATGATAATATGCATAGGTTATTTTACTTTAAGTAATATAAAAAATCTTAATATGATCTATATAATGGTAATAAGCCATTAGAAAATGTTAATTTTAGTTAATTAATTAAGAAGGACCGTCGTGGCGCAGGGGCGTAAGCGTCAGCCTGTAAACGCGATGGTTTGTGAGTTCTATTCCCACTCGAGGAAGATGCATTTTTCTATTTCCATTTTCTTCGCTCTAGAAACTAGGCAAAGCGCGGCGTTGAGTTCGCCACTTAACACGCAATGCCTCGAAAAATGCGGAAATCGGGGACGGAGAAAGCAGGGACTAAGCAACGGAATGTCTTAACACTAGGTTCATATAGTTCATGCAGTTCCCTGTGCCTGCCCTACAATATGCGGGATAAAGCGTGAAGCTATAATTATGAAAGTTAATTTTAAAATTATCCTTAAAGGTTCAATTTTTTTTGAGAAGATTTAGATAAGAAGGTCTGCAAATTTTACATGAATAATTGATGTACCACAGAATAACATGGAATTGAATAAAAAAAGCAAATTTGAAAATGTCAAGTCAAAATACAATTTTTAGGGCGGTTACTGATTTAATATATTAGTTTTTAAAATCTAAGGACAGAATAACGGGACATCGTTTTAAAGAAGCAAAATTGAACTATTTTAATTTATATAATAAAGGGAAAGGGACTTAGACATGCCATTTTAAATAAAATATATTTAAGGTTAATGACGTCGTTCTGTTATACTAACAGGACGTATGCTTTTTGAAGGGGTAAACGACATCTAGGCTGGCGGAGCCGCGGGTAATTTAATGTTCGTTAAGAAAAAAATATTGTAAACTACGCACGAAAAAAATGTTTTAATCGAATAAATAAATTAATTATTATCATCTATTAACTTACCCTGATTCATATTAAATATCCGTATGAACGCCAACAGCTCAGCGCTAATTGGATTTGAATCTGCATACAGATTATAATGCGTTACTCCAACTAAGCCAAGTTTTGTTAAGAGTCCCAGTTTCGCTTCTCTAAGAGCATCGCTTGAACTGACTCCTAAAGTCAGAGACAGGCTATCGTATTGATTTTCTTTACACACAAATCTGGAATAGTAACTTTGAATATTAATCTTTGTACGTAAAAGAACATTAGTTTAAAAATAAATATGAAAATGTTACTTAAGTAGTACGATAATAAGACAGTAATATATTAGTATAAGTTCAATTACAGTGGAATAAGCGAAAGACAGAAAAGTCGGTGCTGTAGTCATTGTTTTCCTAAAATTTTTAATGTTTTCACTAAAATAAGAAATATAATCTATTATCTGTACAGCTAAGTTACTGCATAAAATTATCAAGCTCATAATCTTATAACGAGGTCAATAAATAAAAGCGATTAATAAGCGTCTTGAAGATTAAAAAATAAGATCTAATATAATTTTAAAAATAGTATTTGTCTCTCAAAAATCTATCAATCAAAATGATATTTTAAGACTTTAGTTAGAATCCCTAGCGGCAAATTTAATAAGCCATAAAATTTAACACAGCCATTTGTAATAGTTGAGCGGCTCATTACGAACAATGTAATTGCGCTCATTTTTTTGCATGTGCCAGTAGTATGTTTACGTTTAAGGTAAAATTGAGAACGATATACAAATAATCTATTGAACTTGAAATTCAATTGAAATTTAATTTTCTATTTCTTAAAGTACGGAAAATTATATGATTTGTTCTCAAATTTTATAATTTCTTTATTTTTGTTTCTATAAAAGTCCAAGTCTAATTTGTAATACTAGCACGTTTAATTTTATATTACAGAATTCACGCATTTTAATGAGCTTTAGTTAAATCCACCACAACACATGTTACTTATTATTGCCACTAATTGTTGATAATATGGAACTGAATAAAAATGCTAGTATTAAATGAAACCAAGTAGAAAATAGATTATCGATGCAAATTATATTAAACTAAAATGATTTAAATCATGCAGTTTTGAACGCATCAGGAATCGACTGAACAACCTCCTGAATAACTCGTTCAAGCCCTACACAATCATAAATTTATTTTGTACGTTAATTCACAAAAAACAATAATATCCTACCAGAAACGTCTTATCTGGCAACACTATCGTATAAATGATGTAATTTTACATAACTGGGTTGCATCATGTGCGTTATGTAAATGTTTTGTTTATTTTGAAGAATGTGCGATGTTTAATGTATATTTAAATTGTTTGCTTTTTAAAACATTTCAACAGTATTCATATAGCACGAAGTGAAAGGTGATTCAGTATCCAATTATTCATAGTATGGCTTGTTTAAATCTACATTTTATCTAACAACAACTTTTTACAAATTATAACGGTCGCACTGCCATTTTTTACTAATTATAACAGACTGCCTGTAAACGCGACGGCTTGTGAGTTCGATTCCCACTCGGGGAAATTGGATTTTTCTATTTCCATTTTCTTTCGCTCTGGCAACTAGGCAAAGTGCGTGCGTCGAATTCCGCTACTCAACACGCCAAGCTTCGAAAAAGGCGGAAAGCAGGAACGAAGCAACACAGTGTCTTAACACTAGGTTCCTATTGTTGCTGCAGTTCCCTCTGCCTACTCTGCCATGTGCGGAATAAAGCCTGAAGCTAATAAACAACAAATGACGCACTGGGACAGTCTGTAGAGACTGTAGATGGTTGTGGGTTTACTTCTCACTTGAGGCATGAATATATTTAAATTATTATTCTTTGTTCACTCTTATGAGTATTACGCTCGAATTAAAGTCATCGAGTATTAAATGGAAAAAAAGAACACCGAAATCATTTTATTGACTGTATGTAATTATGTAATCGGTTTCAAAGTAGAAACATCCATAAAATAATATATAAAACTAAATATAAATATAAATTACAATACTTAACACATATACATATTAAAATTTATACTAAAAGCACAAGTGGTTACCCATTATGCAAGAACAAGTCGGCGTTTGATCTTGCACCGTAGAATATGAAGATCTGCTCGCCCGGAGCAAAGTCGCGTAAGGCGTAACACTCGCCGCGGCCCATCTCTTTATTATAATCAGTCGTTATCTATACACAAATAAATATGACCAACTAAATGTCAAAAAGTTCACAGAAAAATATTCAAATTATAACATTTAACGTTTATTAACTTTCACTGCAAAAATATATGCGATATATAATTTAATTACATCGTAAATATTGGCTATCGAGTGGTTATATAAGTATGATAAAGTATTACAATCGAAGAAATAAAAATATTATTAACATTTACTTAATTGTTACGAAATATATTGAATATTTCAAAGTAGTACACGATGAAATTTAAATCTGTGTTACTTAAGAGACGAAAAATCAAAAGAAACCTTTATAATAATCATGTTAGGTTAGTCGTTTATAAAAATGTAAATATATTTACGCATAATTCTGTCAAAAGTATAGTTAAATAGTTTTTATTTTATTTACCTTTCCGTTTTCATGATTGCACATATCCCAAAATGGTATGAAAGCGATTGTCGGAGAGTCATCCAGATGAATGTTATTCTGTCTCGTCATTACCGTCGATACTGCCCACCTAGAAAGAAAATAGCCGAATTTTATTTAAATTTTAGTAACAACCTCTCATCTGTGGCAACGAAAATTATTTTTAGCATTTTTAAAAGACAATGACATTTATTTTTATAAAGCAGTGGCAAATCCAGGTAATGTTAATATATTTTTTTGTTTTGCATATGAATTTGAGACACTGAATATTGCGTTGCCAAACCAAGGCTACATTTCAGTTTTTCCGGATGGGGGAAATATAAATAGTTCATACATTTGCACAATAATGCAAGCATTTGTGATATCTTCTAAAACATACATTTATTGTTGGGGTCATAGATACAATGTTATTCAGGTTTAATATATGAGAAAAAATACAGTATAAAAATCCTAGGAAAATGAAGGGTTTCAAATTAATAATCTTGTAATTATAATTAAATTAATATAAATAGAAAAGCTTAAATTTAAAATTATGATTACATAAGATGAAAATATTTTTATTACAATCCTGCTAAAAAAGTAAAAAATCTAATATAGTCTAAATGACGATCTAAAGTGACAATAAACAGAGCTTACTACGTACACATTGATAACAAAAGATAAAATCCACAAGAATAACCTATTGTGAATTTCCGAGCGCTTTTACTTTTCTCAGGGAAATTTATTTTACCTGTAGCATTTCTAGTATTATATAAGTACAGTTTTAAGGTATAATTTGTTTGAAGTCGCCATAGTTTAATGAAATAAAATAAAATATAGTCTGTGTAATATTAAAATTTGTAAAAATGTAATATTTAAATTGAAATATCTTCATATTTATGAAATATCTTCATTAAATGTCGGTAATTAATTCAAAAAGGGGAACCTTTATCCACCTTTATTTATTAATTTATTATACAAATATACTAAAAAATACAGGTACTTATATAATAATTAAAATAAGAAGTGATTTATATACATACTTTAAAGCATGTATAAAATAACAAGAGCGTTAAATTATAGTTTAATGTGATTAAATAAAAGTTATCACTCACATGGTCAATTAACTTAAGAGGTTTTGGTCAGCTTCTTAATTGTTTCGTCCGCAAAAGGAGTCAGTAATTACTTAATTTACAACAAATTTGTTGTGCAAATTAGAATAATTTATTCATGATATTCTTTTGACCGTCGTACCGCAATGGTATGTGTATCTCTGTCAATGCGATGGTCGTGGGTTCGGTTCTCACTTGGTGGAATGATAAAAATTAAATTAAATATTTTTTTCGCTCTCGCGCAAAGCGCATGCCCAAAATATCTCTAGATTAAGTGCAAAGAGAACGAAGTGCCTACCCGGCTATATGAAAAAAGCGTGAATATGTATTATTTTTGGTAACACAAAACAGAGCATTGATCAATATATAATGTCCCGAAAATATATAGGTAAACAAATATTGAAAAAAAGAAACAACATTTAAATCTTACTAACAACTGAAATAAAATACGAATATCTACTTTTCTAAGTAACGCCTAGTAATTTGTAGTAATAGTAGAAACTAAATTATATAAATAAATAAATAAAATATAATTGAAATATAGTTAAGTAGAAATTCTTCGTGTATAATTCGTATGATAATATAGGAAATACAATTTTCTTAAGTGAAAGTGTAGTTTGTCGCGAGATTCTAAAATATAGTGATAGATAGAAAAGGCTAGAATACTTATTTAGTTCTATGAGCTTTTGTTTTGTTTTGTTTCGTAAGCAGATGATATAATGTTGTACTGTTTTTAATTTTCTATTTTTTTTTTAAATAAATCTAATGAAATAGCTTAAGAACGCTTAAGAACGCTTGAGAACGCTTAAGAATCTGTATATAAAAAAGTTATTTTTTAATTATTTATATTATAGTAGTAGCAGTATACTCATAAAAAAACAAAATAAACAAATTGTAGTAACACAAGTACAAGCAGACATAAATGTATATTTAAATTAAACGAAGAAAAGTGATAAGTAATGTATTAAGCAATTAACAACAAATAATCTTCATATAAAGCGACAGTCAAGGGCAATGTCTTCTGTAAATAAAAATATGAACATACGTCCAACACACATTATGTAGTTACAGCAAAAGTAAGAGTGTGAGAACAGCATATAATGACCTGTATTAAAGAACAACAAGCGTGGTTTCCATTCACAGGTTAAATGGCAAAAAGTGAGATTAATAACGATGTGATGCACAATTTGATTATATATATATTAATCCTGCACATAGCAGGGTAAGCATGTTAAGACACTGTCCTCCGCTTTCCGTGGAATTGCATGTTGAGCGGCGGAACTCAATGCTGCGTTTATCAATGATTCGAGTTGGAATTAAATCCACAAACCGTCGCGTTTACAGGCAAAAAACGCCATGCCTCTGCGACACGACAGCTCTTTTTTATTTTATAATATATTTTAAAATATAGAATCTTTTTTTATTTTATAAAACAAATTTACTAAGAATATTGTTATCCATCTTTGATTGCCACGTCGATATGCTATTAGGCAATACAATTTATTTCACTACACCTATTATGTTCGAAGTTAAGCTAGTTCACATAAAATCATAATATCAGTAGATAATATTTTTTAGGATTCATTGTTTAGTACGTAAGTATTCCTTGTGGTTTCTTATTCTCAATTGATGCCGTCTTTTGTTTACGTAATAATTACTC
Source organism: Dione vanillae (assembly GCA_037178615.1). NCBI lineage: Eukaryota > Metazoa > Arthropoda > Insecta > Lepidoptera > Nymphalidae > Dione > Dione vanillae. Next base: position 165,820 of record JAZFAU010000074.1, read on the forward strand.
AAAGAAACATAACTAGAAAAGTCTAAGAGAAACAGCGTGAACTAAGCTGGCGTGAAAATTGTAATTTGTGGGTATTACCTGCCCAACAGTTTAAGGAAGTGATTTTATAATAGTAAAAGAAAAGAATTTTGAAGTCGACTTGTTTCGTAATGCTTAGATATATATTTTAATGAGTACGTACACCTTCATGTATCTATAATATATTGATCTGCATCTATAATAAAAATGAATTAGGATTATAATTAACAAACAACTAGATTTCAAATATTGATCTTGAGATGTGAATCAATAATATACTAACTTAATTAATTGTAATCCTTTTATAAATCCTTTAATTGTAAATCCTTGTTCCTTTAAATGTAAATCCTTTACAAGAAAAATCATATTTTATATCAATATGGGAATTTTTGTGGGTAGACTAAAAAGGACAAGCACAAATATTTTTTAATCTGTGTACACAATTCCCCAAATGAAAATCGATACAGACAGTTATAATTCTGATTGTCTGTCTAATTACACAACTATATTTTTGCCTTCATCTCCGACTATATAAATGTTTAGCATAATATCTAACATGATATAACATAAAAAAAATCTTTACACCAATATATACACATTTAACAGAGAATTTTGTACCATTAGAAACCGTGAAAATCTACTGCGTATCAGACACACACATATTGGCCGCTATAAATGACTCACCAAATATGCATACCATAAATAGTAAACAAGTATATTTACAATGAAATACACATGTAGAGTAAAAGCAAATAGCAATATATCAAAGATTTGAATGATAATTCGACGACATACTCGTACATTCCGAGTGGGAAGCGGCGCGTGCGCACATTCCGTTTCACATAATAGTAGTATGATCATTGATCAACATCTTTACGAACTGAAATCACATAGTAATATAGTTATGGTGCCATAATTAAGTTTCACCATCAACGAGATCACTTAAGAGTTGCGTTTATCTGATGTGAATACAATAGTAGGCGCTGTAGAACAAAACAAACGAGCATACGTCAAGTTGTTCTATTGTTTTAATTATTTTTATTTCTTTAAACAAATATATTAATAATTTTTATATCATATAATTAATTTTATAATTTTATCTAACAGAATTTTTTAGAGTTTAGATAATTTTTAGAAAATCGGCACCACACATTAATATACAATAACTAGAACCTACTTATAAACTTAAAAGGGAATACAACTTCCCTTGTGTAGGTAATATGCTTACGCCAAATCGTGTAGAACGTTCAGCAAAGGCAAGTCTGTTATGGTGAAGCTGCTCGCCACTCCTACGCATAATACAGTCGCGCGCGAACGTATCGACTCACTTTCACGTTCAAAAAATAAAAAAGGGGAAACTTACGCGAGAAATCTTGAATTTTTCTCCAACAATCAAACAGTATTATAATCAGCGTCAAGTGGCTTGTGTTATCGGTTTGTTTACAAATAAAATATGTCGAAATAGAAAAAGACGATCGTACGGGGCAGCCGTCGTAATTACAGTGCAAGTGTGTTAGAAGAAATTTACTTTTTTTCTTCTTTTTCTTACTTCAACTTAGATTCTATATTTCCTTTCAAACAGCCTTTTAACAAGCATTATTAGATTTGAATTTTCAAAAATTTTTTAACTAAGTGAATTTTAAGTTTATAACGCACGGTGATTATTATTGAAATTTGTTCAGAAGAATAATATGGGTAGTATTGTGAAGGTTACCATGCCCTTATTAAGTACGTTAGCTGCTTTGGTGATAATAGTACATACTGCTGAAGAAAACTACGATCGGGATTATAGGGACGAAAGACGAGCATTGGATATAGAGCCGCCGATCTACGATCAGGTACTGTAAAAAGTATTTATATTTCAAAATAAAAAGTAGGAAATTAGTATATCAATTATTTTTTGTGGATATTAAATAGCAGCAAAACAAATTAAAAGTTGAAACAATATCCACCGGAATCACAGCATAAATTGTCACGCGATTCGTCGTGCGACGAGTTCGTTAATCATTGTATTGCAAGCGAAATTCATAAGCTACTTTCATTAATTCTTTGTAAATATAAAGTGAAATAGTTTCTACAGATATCATGTTTTTATTCTTAGAGGTGGTTTAAAGCACTAAAGTGGTATTAAGTTTAAAACGTAACTTCAATTAACTAATTAGAAAAAACCAAGCAACATGATAAGAAAAAACAGTAGAAACAAAATATAAATTCAATTATTATCTAACGTCATCATAGCTTGTACGCTAAATTAAGTAACTCTTTAATTAATTCTATGAAGATGTTTTACAAAATACATCAATTATACTAAAGATTTGTTTTATAAATATAACATATATTATGGCTTAATTTTTTGCAGGATAAGTATAAATTCGTTGAAATATAATTGTAATTATATTTTTAAACCGGTACAGACCACGGGTTTATAAAGTTTTGATTATACTAACAAAAAAAGATAAAATTATTAATATGCTGTTAGTTTTAACATATTACCAACATTAATCGTACGATTAAATTGTAAGAGTAACTTTAAAACGTTTTTATTGCAGCGGATCTGTATGTAGGTATAACCTTTAATATTCTAACTACGACTATGTTCTATTTTAGATACTTTATTTCCATCCGTTCTACATATTCTTTAAAATTTTTAAAAGAATGCAATCGAAAGAAGTATAACAACAACAAAGAATCGACAGACGGATCCATTTATATAGATCAATACGAACACAAGCCAACTATAAATATATTATATTTGTAATTATTTAAAAAAAACTACAGGCACCGGCACGATAGTAATGCGGATGCTAAAGTACAAACAAAGTTATCGCGTCTAATAACTAACTACATTTGCATAAACTTAACGTTCGCGTCACTGAAAACCGGTATCGCTTTCGACTTTCCTCGAACATTATGACATCTGTTTTGTAATAGCTTTCTTCGATGATATTACGCCGAGGGTTAAGGTGTTTTATGAATTATGCCGTTCATACATATCTAATTGATTACATTCATTTCCTGTAATGACTTGTATCTTTTGCTTGATGAATTTGATTTGTACGTAACAAGAAATCGTTATAAGAACGTGCGTAACTCGACCATTTAATATTTCTAGCATACGAAAGCGATAGTAATATTATCATAATATTCTATTTACTTGTATTTAAAAATATCCTACATTTATTAATATTATAAATATCTGACACTGATAATTAAATATGCTTTGTATAATAATATACACTATATTCCAGCCAATTAAAATATTGAAATTTATTTAAGTATTATTATCATTTCAGTCATGGAGGGCCGTAGATGTTCAAAGTTTACCGCAAAATGGATGGAATGATGACAGTCCAGACCAAACTATACCGCAAGAAGCATGGAACGATGACAGTCCAGACTTACCGATGCGGCGAAGAAGGCGTAAGCGAAAACGACGACCACAATTTTCCATTCAAGGTGAAGATCTCGAAGTAAGAAACACTTACATATTAAAAAACGACACTCTGGCTTTACAAGAAGGTAATATGGAAACAATTGGAAGACGTAGAAAAAAAATTAATGTTCAAGACGCCGAAGAAAATAATCGACCTGGTTATAGGAGTGGACAAAATCCAAATAAGCCATTAAGACGAAGAGGTCAAAGACGAAGGCGACCGTTAGTATTAGATTCGTGGCCTGAATTAAGCGAATTTAACAGACAACTACAAGACCAATCAGAGAATGAAGGTGAAAGTGAGAACTATAAAACACGAAACGATAATGTGTATATAATACCGAATATAAATAACGACAAAGGCCTAGAGATTGCACCCGATAATCAACACACTTATTCTAATGAACATGAAGAGAAATCTACTCCGATTGACGCAAACGACGACAACATACAACATGGTAACATTGCTCCTAAAGATAGGTCTTTGTCAGAATTTTCAGCAGAACTGGGTCTGCCAGCGCCAAGTTCTCAAAATCCAATAATTAATACAGCCGATAAGATTAAAGATAAGACTATTATTATCTCTAATGAAATAAGTAAGCCACAGGTAACGAGTGATTTTCTTTTATTATTTAAGTTATTCTAGATATAAATCAAAGTAAACCAAACTTATATTCAATAAAATATTGTATAAGAAATATAAATAGACACAATACAATATGTTTAAAAATGTTTGTCTATTATTTTGTATAGCATAAACTTTTAAGGAACTGGATTATATGAGTCCTATTTTTAGGAGATAAAAACAATCCGAAAAGGTGAATTGATTAACTTCATTTAAAATTTTATTAACTTTTTGTCATTAATTTGTAGTGTACCTTACTAATGAATAAAGCTATGTTAAATGTTTTACAAATTAACATACTTACTCCTAGGTAATAACTAATTAATAAATAGAAATAGCCGTAAAATAAAATAAATATATTGATCTCTTAACAAAATATTATGTATTTTTTTCAGGAAACAGAACTGTTAGATCCCCGTTCTTTGAAAGCCTTATTGAAAAGATCAAAAGGTAAAAGTTTAAGCGAGATATTGCAGCAAAATAATTTGTCCCTATCAGATTTACTTAATGGAAAAGCAAAAGCTTTGTCTATTCTTCAAGCTGAAAATGAAGCAGAGACCAATGAATCTATTCAGTTAAAATTAGAAAACCATTTAACGTCTAGCGCGCCTCTGGAAAATATTCAAAAAGTTGTTGTCGAAGAACATGTTATCAAAGAAGATGTAGAAACAAACGACTGTGATACACCAGAAATGAATATAAACGACAAACATAATACGAGTAAAGTTACCGAATTAGTGAAGCACAGTGACGTCGAAAATTCAACGAGAAATGAGAACACACCTAAAGGTTATATACGGCATCGGTTTCCTATCGGTAGTCGACGTAGATTGCGAATGCGACCCAAAACAAACAGTACCAGTCAAAAGCAGACTAATAGGGATATTATAAATTTAGCATCGATAAAATATAAGCACAACAGGCACATTAATAAATCTAAAGAATGGAAAGAAGTTGTATCAGCAATGATGAAGCGGACACCGTCATCCTCGGAGGTCCCTAAATTGGAAACCAAGATCGAAAATGATAAAATTACAACAACCACTTCTTCATTTGAAGAAACAACTACTGAAGAATTATTTGAGACAACAACAGATCCATATTTATTAATGAATACAGAAGCAATATTTTATGGAGATAGCGATGTTATGGAGAGTGATAATACAGGGGATTCTAAAAAATCCTATATTAACACAGAAACTTCGCCACCGGCAGCTGATCTTATTGGTAAAGAAACTATAACACATGAAGTATTGTCAGAAAAACCAAAATTGTTAACGTTTTTAAGGCCTCTAATCAATTCTTCAGAAATAAGAAGACAATCTTACAACAATCGTTTAAAAAGGAAAAGGTTGAAACAAAAGGATGTAAATGAAAATAATCATGGGGTTAAAAATATTTTTAGCTCTGCGAATTTTGTTTCTGCTTCAGAATTTTTTGAAAAAGTGCAAACAACTAAAACGGTTACGGATGCATCCTCAACATTAGAGGACTTTATGACAACAGAACCAGTTCAGACTGATCACCAGCTTACTAAAAATTCTGTGAAAATTACAAAAATTGTACGATCCACGACTGAAAGTGTACCTTTTACTACACAAGATACCGCAAAGTATGAAATCGAGGAAATACTAAACGACAGTATAAGTAAGTTTTATTTTTTAAAATAATTATTATTACGCTACAAACACATAATTCGCAACTTTTGTTTTAATATTTTTTTTACGTTTGGTTTTTACAAATTCCTCAGTATTTTCTGTAAAATTACTCAAAACTGAGAAAGAAAGAGTACGGATTATTTTTATATAAAACACAATATATATATATATATATATATATATATATATATATATATATATATATATATATATATATATATATATATATATATGGCACTTGTTTAATATCCTTTTTTTTCAGCGAATGCGAGACTCTTCAATATACTCAAAGAAAGAAATATGACGTTAAGTGAGCTATTTGAACATAGAGAAAGAGGATCCAGTCAGGTGCATTTAGCAGACATATTCCATAATGCATCAAAGGAGCCCAATCCACCTGAACCATTTCTATCTAAATCGCTTATAGAACCAATATCCAGAGAAACATATCCATTAAGAGCTCTCTTAGAAGCCAACTTACACGACCCTAAATCGACAACTACTGATACCAATTCAACCAATGATCTACATATTCCTGTCGTAATGGATTTTGGTAACAACGTTAATGAAAATGGTGAAAATATGGGAATCATTTCATTGTTTAATAATTTTAGCAAAGTAAATGATAGGCATTTCCAAGATGATAATGAGAAATCGTATAATAATAATATAGATGAAATAGGAACATCACGGGAAAGTCGAACTCTAAGTTCTGAAAAAGATGCAATAACTTGGAATGATTTAATAACCCTGATGCAAAGTCACCAAAAAAATCATCAAAACGAAAAGGATGTCAATACTCAAACCAATAGTAAGTAAAACTATTAAAGCTTAAACATATGCAATTTCGTTTATGAGATACAAGTTAATGTAACTAATTTATTTTCCATATCTAGGTATAATATATAATATAATATAATTCTGGATCTTATTATTACAGATTCACCTATATATGAAAACCTTAAAAACATTAAAATGGATGAAGATATTGAAGGAAATGGAGTATTGGTATTAGAAGATTTGCACAGTTTAAAGAACTTTGATACTGTGCCAACTTCAGATGAGTTGTTAGAAATAAAGTTATATGAAAATAATGATTTCTCTTCACAAAACACTATAGATTCTTCATTTAGCACAACCACAAAATCCGTTACAGTAGCCACAGTGACCATTATTGGTTTAGCATTAATATTATTTTTATTGACATATGGCATGTTAAAATGGAAGCAACAAAGAAAAATATTTCATAACAAGCAATCTAAAGAGGATGAATATGTACCAAGTCCTGTATTTGAAAACAGAAAAGGTCATAAAATTAATAGTAGTACCCGCAGCAAGAGTCCAATGCTCTCATCTAACATATATGCTATAGATTCTTTGGATACTCATGCAGGAAATGAATCTCCAGAATACATGTGGGATTCACTGAGAAAGCCATTCCAATAGACAAGTAACACATTTTTATCTATAAGTTGGGACTGAATTTAAGCTTAGTTTAATTTATTTTCTATCATATTGAACTTGGGCACAAATCAACATTTGGACTATTGATTTGCCAAAATGGCTTATTACATTTTTTTATAAATTATACCTATTATATTTCAGTATTATGTGGCATGTGCAATAGAATTGTATTGTGTTTTATCAACTTTTTCTATATTTTAGCAAATAGGTCTAATAAATAAATTTTAAATATTTCTTATGACTTTTATTATTATATTGTGAAATATAAATTGCTTATTAAATTGTAAGATGGTGCAATTTAAATGTCTATACATTTTTAATATGCATAATACACATGTTTAAGGCAAAATAAGTTGAAAATCTAATTATTTCTTTTAGAGTATAGAAAAAAGTATTGAAAGTTTAAAGGTTATTACAGTAGGCTTAGTATTTTTACATATTTTATTTTCTCCTTTGATATGGTTTTATTTTATCATAAATTAAATTGAAAGTTAATATATTTAAAATGAGTTCTATTTAAATTTAAAGATGTTTTTAGTGATATTTTTTTCTCACCTGTAATTTTCAAAAGTAAATATTTCTTGTAAATTTTTAAGTACTGGTATATTTGAAGTATATATTTTATTATAAAAGTGTGCATATTGTCTTGCAATATTTCTGTAAAGTTTTAATGATGGCTCAAAGGCAGGTGAAGGCTGTAATAAATTAATAATAATGAATAATAGGTACCCATTAATATATTCATTATATATTCATTAACAAAAGAATTACTAACCCGAAGTTCTGCCAATTCATCAGAAGTAAAATAAAGTATGGTTGAATATTTCTCAGGTAGAATATCAATGTAGGGTTTCCAAAAGGAATCTGAATTTGAAAAAAATATAAATTAATAGTGATAAAATAAATAATAATAAATGAAGAAAACATGTAACATATATTTGAGAATTTGTAAATATTTGTAATTCGAAGCAGCATCTGAATGGTAATATTTCATCTAGGAGAACAAATAATTTTGTGCTCTGGTTCTTACAAGTTTATTCTTCATTGACAAAGTGCAGTACTGAGTTCCACTACAGATATCTTAGAAAGTGGGTTAACTCTTTTTCTGTTGTATGAGAAAAAACGATAGGACATTCTTTAGTGTGTCAAGAATAAAGAAATTAATGGCTAAAATCTTTTAAATGTCATACATACCTGGACAAGTTTTTTCATGTAATAGAAATAATGCTAGAGTTATATTTGGCATATTTTGTAAAAGTGGATCAACATTAATATAAGTAGACAAATCTGATTCTCTTGCATTTTTCTCACTCATCATAACTTTATTTGGCACTGTGAGAATAAGTGATCCCTCATCAAATTTATTTATTGCTTTTAAACCCAGTTCATAGCTTTCAAAGTCAGATATTTCAATACCTAAAATGTAATAAACATATTGGTAACAATTAAATAAGCAGAAAATTGTTAGTGTAACTAGTTTAATCTTTTATTTATTAAATGTTATAAAATATTACCTTCAAATTCTGTTCCATTATCCTTTAACCAGTTAACAAACTTTTCTAAATTTAATTTTCTTTGACGTTCTTCGTTTTTTATTAATGGTTTCTCTATATTAATAATTTCTTGAATTAATGCATCTATTTCTAAATGGTGTTCCCAACTTCTCGTAGATGTGCCTGTAGCTTGAAATATAGTAGTTAATTTAAGTACCTTATCTACTAAGATTGCTAATTCTTTTCTTTTTTGTAGTATATATTTGTTTCCCTCTTTCAAATTTCGTTTTTTAGAATTTTGTTTGGATTGTAATTTTCGTCCCATTTTCAAAATATTTGCACTTTCAGTGATTAATTTATTAAAATACAGTTATAAGTTATCTAAATCTAAACGTGGGAACATGAATAAAACTAAAAATAGATATCTAATGTTTGAAAACCGACACTTCACGTCTTAGTGACAGATGACATGAGATTTATACAGTCAAATGTTGAAATTGTCATTTTAAAGTTAGTCACAGATAATTCATAAATAATATATTTTATTTGACGTAACCCAATATAGTAACAATATAAAATCCATTATAATTATCCATAATTTAAAGAAACGATAAATATTGTAAGAAATTATATATAGATTAAGTTTTAAGCTTAAATTAAAAGCTTAAAACTTAATTTTTCAATTTCATGCAATTTTAATTATAAATTAAAATAAGATTTTCGTCTCGTGCGTGTAAGTGCGTTCAATTGGTGCCTTATGTCTTGTGTAGGGGACTAATTAACAAAATGTCCACCTGTAAACAGCAAATTATTGTATGGGGCATTATATTCAATATAGTGAAAAAAAAAAATTAAAAAAAAAAAACACAATAAAAGCTATGCCAAATTGCTGCAAATTCATTATTCGGCTACCGCATGGTATGAGTTTCTCATATGAAGATGAGCTTCGCTCTATTTTTATCAGGAATGTGCCAAAGCAAATATAATCAAAGTTGCATTATATAACATATGATTGATGATTTAACTACAATATTTCATATAAAGGAATGTGTTTTTTAATAAAATTTTGCTTGCCACCACTAGTTTGCCAAATACCAAATAAGCCTAGCTCAGCGAAAAAGTGCAGACTTCATCGTGGCATCCCACTAGATTATTCTTTAAGGACCGTATCGAGGTTACAGTTTACCGAACATCTAAACAACATCAAACCCATCTAAACAAGGAGCTACTGAACTGACCATTCATCAAACAAGGGAAGCCAATTCCATTAGAATAAATTCTTGATATTACGGCTCTATATCGTCTCTGGGCCTATTTTAAAAACTGATAGTGATGATGATGATACCGATGATGATGATAGATGTATTTATAGAATTCTAAAAATATAAACTATTTAACAATTTATGCTTTCTTTATTTGTTATTAAAATCCGCTTATTTATAAAGAGTAAAATTAAGGAAATTAAATAAAATAAGAAAATCAAAATCAAATTAATACGGTGGATTTGTATTGAATATCATCATATTAAATAAAATTTTATGATAATACTTTTTAATGTCACTTGTCAGCTGTAATATGACTAGGGAACTCAGTATTTAGTTTAAATGTCTTTAAAAATTTGAAATATATTATTTTGATATATTTTAACACTTGATATTAAGTACAACATTATTTATTTAAAGTGAGAGTTTTAAATAAATCGCACGCTTAAAACGTCGTAAGATCTGCTTGATATTAAATAACTTAGGTAATTGAGCTTAACTTTCTTAAAATTATTTTCAATATCTCTAAGCTCAAACTTAAAATCTTAAAGGTGTTTTAAAATTTCAATCAGGAATTTTGAAGTCATTCAAGCTAATTATGTATATAATATATTTACTAAGGATATTTGCACAATTCAACAATCATGACACACGTTGATTTATTGTTATACTTTGCCTAGTACACCCACGAGTTAAGGCACATTATTCACACCTAAGGTCACAGTGTTATATGGCATCTAAATTGTTCTCTGGCAATGGCAATGGTGCACTTGGCAGGCGCATAGTCAGTTCCACGAAAAGTTATTTGAATTCGCCCCAATTCTTGTCTGAAGTAGTGCCCTCTAAATTACACGCTGTTTATTATGGGTGACTGAATACACATACAGTACAACAAATCAGTTTTTTTAACAATATCCCATTATGAAATAAATGTATGTGAAAATAAATTTAGAGACCTTGTCCTGTTCTGTGTCCTGTTATATAACTGAGTTTCGTTTGGTAGATATTTTAATAAATCATATAATTCATCATTGGAAATTCGATAACATCTACATTTTATAGTATTATTATATTAAAAAAATGTTTTTGTTTTTGTAGATATCTATTATGATATGTATATGATGACTCGAGGAGATATATTTTTTCAGAAATTAGAAATTATGACAGAAATTCTTCTTATATTCAAATTACTCTTTTTTAGATTATTTACGTAAGGTAATAATGAAAGGAACATAATCTCAACTCCTAATTCTTGTTTGTCCATATTCATAGCTATAATCAATCACATCATTTGAAAACAGGATTAGGAAGGTACATATCTTAAAGTAAGTATATAGAAACTTTTACGTATGTCCGATTTGAAATATACTACTACTAAATAAATATCCAGCCTCTATAATATACCTACATGTACATAAATGTATGTATATCTTCCTAGAAGTATATAATAATTATACAGATAACATTATTCATACCATTTCCGCAAGCAATAAATATTTTAATGATCTTATCCTATAGTTATCGTTATTAAGTAGTAAGGACATTTTGTTTAAATAACAATTAATTTTACATTTACTACGAATGCATCAATATAAATAATTTTGAAAATCATAATTCGCCTCAGTAAAAAGTAACTAAAAACTTACTGTTGTACTTCGCCGCGTTTCTTTTATCAAGAACGAAAAATAAAACTCATTTCAATTACAGTCAATTTTCAAAAATATAAATATATAGAAATAGCAAGTTGTTGATCTAATCCTCTATCCAAACAGCTGTATGGTTTAATTTCTGCCATTTACACAATAAATAACTACAATTGAGTGCCTCATTTGCTTTAAATGTCAGCCAACGTAAATATAATGACAGGTTTTAAGTTAAAATGAACAGCTGCGTAAGCACAATGTAGAAATTAGTTCCTCTCTAATACAAATTCCTCAGCGACACGCCTTTCATTATGAAGTCAGCGCTAGGCCTAGACTAGACCATAGACCATCTAAAGTTTATAGTATATAAGGAATTTATTTTATAGTACCTTATAGGTATATATAAAAAATTGTCAATTTCAGAGTAATTTTGTAAATCAATTTACTATTCAGTTACAAAGTGACATTTGAAACTGTTTATTCTAAAGTAACTTATATTATTAACATATTATAGTGATATTAAATTATGTGTTTTAGTCTTCCTTGAAAAACATATCTAATTTATTTTAAAACTTAAAAAAAATTATAATTTTAAGTTATTAAAATTAAACTGTGTGAGGTCTATATAGATTATGCGAAGGTTTCTATACCTTACTTACTTTAATACCGTTAAACATTTAAGCTGATTGAGAATTCTATTAAAGGCTATGAGCTCAGTCGTCGTGGAATATATTAGCGATGCGTGAACTTTATGCTAAGCTTCGAGACTAGTTTTACACGCAGCGACTGGTTCTTTTGCTTATTACGTGTTCATACATTCGCCATCTATCCACTGTCTTGAGTTTTCCACAAATTTTAAATAACAAATATCAAATATTTACTTATACTACGGAAGATAAAATGAGTTCTACGACGCCATTACAAGCACTAAATAATTATTACTAGTCATTTCTAAAGTAAAGTACGTGGCCATCGGCGAAAAGACAAACAAATTATTTAAAATTAAAAAGAAAATAATATGAACATTTTCTCAAAGTGTAATGGAATCTATAAGTGTTACACAGTCGGACATTTAAGTATCAAATGCACCACAATGACGTCCAATATATATTTTATATACACATGCTTTATCCCGCACGTGGCAGGGTAGGCAAAGGGAACTGCAGGAACCATAAGAACCTAGTGCTAAGACACTCCGTTGCTAAGTCCCTGCTAGAAAGCAGGTCCACGCTTTCCGCCGTTTTCAAGGCATTTCTTGTTGAGTGGCGGAATTCAACGCCGCGCTTTGCTTAGTTTCCAGAGCGAAGAAAATGGAAATAGAAAAATCCGTCTACCCCGAGTGGGAATCGAACCCACAAACCGTCGCGTTTACAGGCAGATGCTACGCTTTTGCGCCACGACGGTCCTCAAAATTGTATATAAATAATATGTATTTTTACACTATATAAAGGAACTTTTAATAAAATGTATATCGTTTCTTTTGCTATAGATATCCATTAGACTCAGTCATAATTCTATTACAATTAGCACAATGTATTAAAGTAAATTATGTAATTTTTGTTCAATTTTCATGTTTTATTTATTTGAAAATATTGAGCAAAATTTACAATACTTAGAGTGATTTTTTTACGTATATTTAGATTTTATTATTGCTAGATACATTTATGCTCATTTTTAACGTTTTTAAAGTTACACAATTCTCGTAAGTAAGATTAAGTTACCTTTAAGACACCTCGTTCTACATTTACTGTCCCTTTTAAAAAAGTGATAGGTAGACACCGTAGAATGGTTTTTTTACCTGTAGTGTGGTGGAAATACTTTTTACTATGACTTTTTTGTATTATAACCAATACGACACTGTTCTCATACATAAATAATCTTAATTTCACATTATTATCTATATAAAATATTGAACGTTATAATTTAAAATGAAAATATTTGGATTGAACTCATTTATACTAAATGTTCAATTAGACTAATTTATTTACTGAAAATTTCAAATTTAAAGATACCACAACTTTTTCAAACACTTTTCTTCTAATAATGGAAAAGGTAATCATTTCTTTAATAACCAATTCGTTAGGATAGGATGATCATGGCTGCACATGCCAATTGTATAAATATATTTGAAATAATAATCAATATATTTGGGACACCGATTTACCTAATCTTAATCATTAAAGATGATTATTTAATGTATTTATATTTTTTATATTGTATAAAATGTAAAACTATTTTGAAACTAATAATAACATTTTATTATTAGTTTCAAAAGGTTTAAAAATTCAAATAAAATTTCCGTATTGGAAAAGCAAATCTGTAATTACAAGGCAATCATTTCCATGATCACTATTTCGTAGAGGGCCTGTACCGCAGTTTGAACGTTGCCGATAGCTAATTTACTGACAATCCCGTAAAGGTAATCTTATACTATATTTATATATACTAAATTATAAAAAAAAAAATACAATATCATTATTAGTATTAAAAAATTTTAAGTTGATATTTTGTAATTGTAACGTTGTCAGTGACAAGCACACTGTACGATATATAGAAATTTTCACTCAAAAATATTCTCATTATACGTCACGAGTGACGTGAAATGACGTTACGTTATTAGTTGTTCAATAAGAGATGCTCTGGTGTTGGACAGTGGATAGTTATCGATATTGATTTTCACTAAATATTATTTAATAATTAATATTATTACGTAAATGCAAATTATTTATCTAAAGTTATGTGTTATGATTTTTAAAAATACAAGGAGGCTTCATTCCCAACTAAATTCACTTCAAATTTAAACACATTTCACTTGTTTTAAAGATAAAAAATATTTTACAATATTATAGTAAAATGCTAGCTAATAAGAGCTATAATCTTTCTAGTTGCTATATATATGTCTAATCATACTAATCACAAATTTAACTAAACAAATCTCCTATCATGATTACTACTATCTAAAGCTCTAATGATGCAATGACCAAATTTTAATTTACTTACATTACTTCACTTCTTCGCTATTTGGTAAATAAATAATATATTTTAAAAAGCTTCGTAAGCTCAAAGTGCGTTCTAATTCTAAATATTTGGCGCCAAACTAAGTTTGATCATCGATAAAATGGATTTGGAAGCACTAGACGCATGTAAGAGCCGAATCACCCATTCAATTACGAGGCATTACATCACCGAAAGATTGAGTCACGGTCACAACCTGTTAACTATAATCTTTGTCCTTTTGGTCCGTGGGTAGGATCCTTTTAGTCATCACAGATATACCTACTTGTTTATTAAGTCACACTAACCACATCATCGTAAATAATCATTTATTTAACTTGAATTATGAATAAAATGTAGGATTTTCATATTGTCCTTTTCGATACGTCAAGCTGCAAAATTAAAATTTTTACATATATAACATATTAATTAACTTTATGTTTAAATTTTAAAGTTTACCACATTTGGTTTAACGTCTATCCAAAATCCAGAAAGGGGAAAAGAAAGCCATAAATATTTTCATTTACATTTTCTGGCAAAGGCAAAGCGCGGTGTTCAGTTGAAAGGCGGGCATGGAGAGTCTTAACATTAGGTTTTCACAGTGTCTGGGGTTACCTCTGCCTACCCTAAGAGCTATAGCGTGAAGCTAATTTAATTCATAATCTAGATTCGAATCATGCACCTTATGGAGCCACTTTCTGTTCATATTTATATGACTATTGATTAAGATAAGTTCAGGTTAAATAAGGAAAATTAAATATATCAAACGTTAAAAAATATGAATAAATTAGAGTAAAGTTGCTTTGTTTATATTTGTGATATATTAAAAATATAAATATTTAAATACCATATGAATCTTACAAATATCGAAGGATAAAGGTACCTATATAAAGAACTTCATTATAAAAAAACACATCAAAATTGTATTTATTTTCTTACGAAATTCACATATTCACATACAAAGCGGTGTTATTTTGACCTTTACTAAGATAGTAAATATAAAAAAGGTAAAGATAGCTAAGTAGCTTATATATTTTTAATTTTTATTGATAGATATTTAAATAGTTATAAAATACAAGTGGCTTGAAGTAACTGCTTAGTGTCGTCTTTCATTCATTTTAAATGCCAAGGTTGTTTTTAAAATTCCCTGTGCATAGGTATTATCAATAACAATTTGGAAGTGTTTAAAGTTTTATTAATTGTTATATTATTTGATCGATTTCAAATTAAAATATCTATCTTAAGTTGAATATCAATGGTATTGGAACAATTGAGACACTTCGATGACTCGAATTCATTCAATCGAACTCGTTTAAAAGCTATCGTAAATTGTAAGAGAATGAAAAGTGATGGATTTTTTTACTTGATACATTAATTTATACCCACAAAAAAATTACATGATGACATAATATAGTTCAAGACTTACTTGCAGAATGTAGAGCACAACAGAAATAAATATCAGTCAATATATACCTAAATATTATTGTAACAATAATATAATGTAACATATGCGATATGCCTATGCATATGTTTTGATATGCTCATTACATTAATCAAACTCATAAAGCCTTGACTAAAGTTTGAAGAATTAGCACCTTTTAACAGTGAAGGTTACAGGTTTTACGAGTACGGTTTTGTTTGTTGATGCAATATGCCTATATTTTGTTAGAATGAATTATAAGTGAATTTTGAAGGTTAGTATATACTAAATTATATAATTTAAAACAATAACTGTGCAGGTATCGTTTTGGTAAAGGAAAAGTGAAAATATAATAATATCCTGAATTACGAATTAGAACGCATACTTATTTTAAAATCCTCCGACCTACTTCTACTTCTATATATGAATTACTTGTAGACCCTTAGATTTATTTTGTGGATCCATTCTTCGTATTACTACGATGACGATGACTGACTTGACGATGTCACGTTGTTGTGAATTGACAAAGTGAGTTGTACTGAGCTAGCTCCCATAAAACATCACAGCAAAAGAATAAACCAGAACAGTACTTGTATTCTATAACTCAATAGTATAAAATTAAAAAAAATAGTTTAATTTTGAACGGCAAAATTTCCAGAACTTCGATTTACAGCTTGAATTGAAAAAAAATGTTACATTTATAGAAGATATCATCACGTAAATGATTTCGATGTAACCTATACCAATCAGAGTTATCTCGGGCACTTATAATATATCATATGTCATAGACAACTCACGGTATGGAAGCAAGGTAGCAGAAAAAGCTAGTCATATAATATTTATTAAGATTTTTAACAGGATCATTTATTTGAGTTATTTAAAATAAGGAATTTCCGTCTACCAAATTGTTTCTTCGAAGTTATTACAAAGAGCCATTTGTCCATATCGCGATGTCACTACTGTTGTCAAAGACGGGTATACTCATTTATATTTCGGGCCCCAAATAATTTTAATGCGTTCCCATTATCATAGGCACACGTGTTATTCCTCTCAGTGAGAAATTCCTGACATTTGGTTATTAACGATAGAAGGCAGGGACCCTTGTCTACGGTAGATTTACAACGTAGAACAAAAGACATCAATTCTTGGAGTGACGTGTGAACTATGAATTACTGAACTCTTTGAAAAAATATAGGCACGAGTTCTAACTTTAGAATTTAGCAGACAATATTATAATAAAAACATATTTAAAGGTATTATATCAGATTATGTATCTATTTTGTACATTACAGAAATGATAACAATTATATTAAATAAAGCTTAATAAAATCATTCGTCTCTCTATCAATTAAGTGTCACGACTTCATAGGCGTGGTTCCGGCGATTGTCATTGCCATTCGAATCCACTTAACCAAATAGACTTACTGTAACAATATAAATTTTAATTTGCATTTAGAATCTATTGACATGTCTACATAATACTAGCGTTCTGGAATGAGACCGACTGAGAGTGATAGATAAATTGTGAGTGTATGCGATGCCTTTGTCCCGTCAATGTGTCAACTAGGCTGGCTATGATACGATGACATAATGCCACGATTTACACCCAAATCTCACTATTGATGTAGCGTTCGGTAATGTTTCCTTATAGCTCCCCTTTCATTTTTACGCTACTGACATGTTTTATGGACACCTCATTTGTTAATCTTTTGTTTCTTTTGTGAAACCGCAAATGAATTACAAATATGATTTATGTCTTGACTTATTCTAAATATGATGAGGGTGTTATAGTGTTTATAATACAACTCTAAAATAAAGCAGATATTATTGAAAATAGTGAATTGATTTTACAAGGTTCAAAGAATTACAATTACAATGTGAGATCATATAAAAAAAGGAATAAACAACATTTCTTAAGTCTCTCTTGTTCAAACACATAGTTTTATTTTCCTCTTACTTCTTTCTAGACTAAAGACTAAAGGTCTTGAAAGTAAATCCTAAATCCACATTTAAATTAGCCATGCTGTAAAAACGTAAAACTTTACAC
The DNA here is from genome assembly GCA_037178615.1 of Dione vanillae. Classification (NCBI taxonomy): domain Eukaryota; kingdom Metazoa; phylum Arthropoda; class Insecta; order Lepidoptera; family Nymphalidae; genus Dione; species Dione vanillae. The sequence goes on from JAZFAU010000074.1 coordinate 183,877, forward strand.
AGAATATTCTTTCGAATAATATTTGGTTCTATTATAACTCCAAGCCCATTTTCTTTTATTTGACATGTATCTTATCTTTAACATGTATGATATATATCTAGAATATATGAAAATATCGTAATGAAAAATTATATGTCGATAGTTAGCAAAAACTTAATATAATTAATCAAATTTTCTTATTTTAGGGCATTCTATTTTTTACATATTATCATCTTAATTTATAAAACATAAACGCTTGATAGCATCAAACACTTTTATCTCTCTTGTAAGTATGAAAAGTTGCCTTACGTCCAGCCTAAATTACTTTTATTCATATGTTAATCATCGGGATTAGCAGAGACGCTATCTTGTTAACGAAGTGACATTTCCGACGTGCTGGACGCGAAGTTGTTTGCTTAATCAAGAAGCCGAGTACTTAAAGTGATAATATATTTATATAATCAGTACAGTTTTGGCTATTATTATTTAAAATATAATTATAGGTTGGTATATCTTGCGATCGCGCAGTTAAATAGTATATACGGCGTTGAACTCCGATAATCAACAAGAAATGTCTTAAATTTCGATATTAGGATTTGGAATGGCGACGAACGGAGCATTTTGAGAATCTTAAAAACTATTTATCTACGAAAATAGTCATTTAACAAAAATGGTCAAGTTGTAAGTTATTGGTTCGATTGGGTTTGCGTGGTATGATTAGTAACGCGGATATCATGTAAGTCTATCAAGCGTAATAAATAGTAAAAAAACGTCGATCATCCGAATATTTTGTATCGAAATGGCATAAAAAACAATTATTAATAAATGCTGACGTAATTTTTTATTGCGTTTAAGTTGTAAGACAATCCTAATGACTGCCTCACGGATGAAACTTAACTTTGAAACAAGAATTCGCCTTAGTCATAAATAACATAACAACAAGCTTTAAGCTACGCCACAATTTTATTATGTACGCTTTATATCATGCGTAAAATCATATGCTTCTGATTAATAACTTTATATATAACCAAAAACTACACGAATTAATAAAATGTTCATACTTAATTTGGTAGCTAACGTTACGCTTGCGGCTTTGTCTGCATGAACCATATTTTTCAATACTAGATGCAGGGTGAGCACCCAAAAAATTGTACATAGAAAATATTTTCTTCAATCTCTCTTTTGAAAACAACATTTAAATTCATTTGACATTTTTAAAGCTTTAATAGTATATAACATTTAATATTAATTTTACGTTTACCTACAAAAATGAATACGTTACTAATATTATTTTTTGTAATTAATGTTAGTAACGTAATCATTTGCTTAAATAGCGTATCTTAAATAGAAATAGCGTATATTTCTCATAAACAGTATAGAATCCATGAGGATATTTGTGTTTCGTCATCCAGACCGGATATTTTTCTATATTCTCGAAGCCTAAAACGCGTAGTGCTGGTAGAACTTACAGTTCCGTGGGAAACAAATATCTCGAAAAGTCACCACCTTAAACTCAATAAGTATTTCGATCTTACAAACGAACTGACCAGGAGTTGGTTTAGGGCTAGCTTACCTATATGCGGTTAAAGTAGGAGCGAGAGGTATAATAGCGAAATCTCTCTATAGTTTACTAAAAGATCTCGGCCTGTCTAGAACTATCACAAATTCATTACTAAAACGCACTTCGAAGGCGGCTTTGGTAGAATCATTTAAAATTTGGTTTAGGTAGTGGGAGGAGCTCGGACAGTGAAGCGTTAATGCATTTTAAAGGGGCCCTTTAAACCTACACTTGGGTCGCAAGTCTCAAGCGCTGCTCGGAGCTCCTCTTCCTACAACACGATGGGCCCGGCACCCGCACGGTGAATTCATGGAACGCTAAGTTGTTTCTTCTCTTCTCCTTATATTGTATAACTTAAGGGAGAGTTGGGTAAAACATTACGTCTCATAATTATGTGCATCAGTATAATGTCCAGCGTTACCCACTGCTTACGAATTGTAGCCCAGACCTACCTGTGTGCCATGGCCATTTCTCTTTGGGTCTCGCAAGACTTTTCTAGTTTTTGTTTTTTTTTTTTGTTGAAGATGATTTTTCTATTTCTATTTTCTTCGCTCTGGAAACTCGGCAAAGCGCGGCGTTGAGTTCGGCCACTCAATACGTATTATGCTTCAAAATAGGCGGAAAGCGGGGACGGAGAAAGCAGGGACTAAGCAACGGAGTGTCTTAACACTAAGTTCTTATAGTTCCCGCAGTTCCCTTTGTCTACCTTGCAATATGCGGGACAAAGCGTGAAGCTAAAAAAAATGTAATATATTGGGTCTATCAGTTGAATACAATCAGTAGAATTCAATTGTGTTTTTTTGTGTGCAATAAAGAATATAATAATAATAATAATGCTCTAAAGGAGATTAAGGAAATTGCAAGCAAATTTATTCTAAGGTTACTTATATATATTCTCGATATTATTACGGGCACGGTTATTTCAAACTTTCGCATATTATCATGCTGTCTGATAATAATACGCTCTTATTTTTTAATACGGAAATGATTAGTTTATGTTTTATTATTTTAATTGTATTTATTGTTAAATAAATATTTTACTCTTTAACACTATTTATAAGTTTATATGTCAAATCCTGTTGGAATTATAGACCCATGAGACGAGGAGTGGTGGTGAAGGGCACGAAATTATCTAACTCTATGTGAAGATCGGAAGGCCAATAAAAACTTAGGTATTTAATAACAACCTGGTGCATCTTCAGAATAAAGCTCTTTTGTCTAGCTTGTCGTAATGTTTATGTAAAATTCCCAAAAAATCGCATAAATATCTAAAAAAATGGTTGCCTGTAAAGTGGGTTTTACGGGCGAAAATTTTACGTGACAACGTCTTTTTCTCGGTAGAATATTTATTGATATGAATAATAATTATAGTATAAATTGCACAAATTTTAACTATAGAAAATATATTTTGTTTACTAAAACATTGTACATGTGTCAAGTGATTCGCGCGGCGGACCGATCATAGTTCGGTGACAGTTGACACATCGTTACGTTACCATTTTCATATTTGACTCCGAGCCGCACAACCTAATTTAAGACGTTGTCACGTCAATATTCTATTATGAATTGGAATTATAATTCAATTTCTCACTATCACAATATAATATGATAAAATTCTGTTTGTAGATTAGTCACTGTATGTGAGGTATAACGATCATATGTAATGTAAATTATATTTGTAATACTGTAATGAGTAAATTGGCTTTTACATGTGCTATTTTCATATTTAATTCAAAAGCGGTAAAATGGCTGGATTATAGAAAAAAGTAAAGTAAAGCGAAATTTATTGATACTGTTTGTGATTCAAAAATATTCAAGAAAATGACTTTCTGATAAAAATAAACACTAAAAATAATTAATCACTTCTTGAGACATCGTCTATAACGTCTGACTAGGTTTTTGGTTTGGTTATATTTGATTTTTTGTATAATTTTACTTCTCCGACACGATAGACAAATCAAGACATTGAACCGACAATTTCTCGAAAGTTAGGCGATACTTTGGCAAGTAGTGTCTTTGGGATGGAAATTAAAAAAGAAAACCAAAAATTTTTTTTTCTACTTTTTTAAAATACATATGCAGGTTAAAGGTTAAATAATCAAGAATGACATTGAAATTATAATTAAATTTAAATCTTTTGTTTAAAGTGCTTAAACTACTACTAGCCTTCGATTATAATTAAAAACTGTGATGGATGACTTTCAATAAATTGTAAATGTTATTTAGATTGATTCTGTGATCAAATCAAAACTAGATATATTTCTGTGAGTAACTGTGATTACGTATATAAAATTGTGTTATTAAGTATACATCATATATAAATATATGTATGTAAATATTTGTGTGTATATTATGCCCTTAATCCGTTCTTTTTTGAATATAGAGTTTAGACCATTAGAGTAACTGCGTTATAGTACAATTAAAACAGAGGCACATACACTAGCGGGTGGCAATGGCTAAATTTACTACCTTATGTAAAAGGACAAAAAATCCCGATAAGAATTTTCTGAAGTCTGCTACTGGTCTACAATTTAAAATGAAATTTTAAGTGTGAAATATGCACTTTTTTAAATAATTCTTTTTAATAGTAGAAAATCGATTTAATACAATTTAACATTTATCATATTCCTCAATTATGAAATTGTGTATAGTGGGATTCACGTACTTGTTATATATGAGTTTAATTTAACCTAAGTAATGTAATAAATTCTCATTTCTCGTTCAACTCAACACGCAATATTACAATGTAGGTGAAAGATGGAGTTTGCAATGATTTATCACTTATATACTTACATCAAGTCACAATATAGATCATAATGCGGATTAATTTAAATTTATAAACTTCGTTTTTTTTTTAATTTTAAACAACGAAAATATTTTAAATAATATTTTTTTACATTCATGCTATATTCAGTAGCTGAGTAGAGCAGGTAGAGTGAAGTGTCATAATTATAATTTCTCCTCTATCTACCTTAATTTGGGAGCTCGCTTTCTTATCAAGGCAGAAAATATCAAATGATTCTTTCATACAGTACACATAGGTAGGTACCTATGTATTTTATAGTGACAAAAATATACATTATCACTGAATTTTGGTATGGTCATATAATACGTCCTTAAAATTCTTATAAAGTAACAAAATTATAATATATAAAATAATTCGCCAGCCACATGCATGTTAATAACAATACCGAACTTTTTTTATTCTTAGAACTGTATTATAATTTCATTTTGCAAATAGATCTGTATGATTAGAATGTTAAAGACGATAATTGCTTGTGTAGTAGTTTTGACCCCTGAATTCAATATGCAGGCAAAGGCGCGATTGAACGAGTGCGTTGCGCTTATTAACATACCATGTTTCCTTTAATTGGAATTGACACTGCTCAAATAAAAGATAAATATTTTAAATTGACTTTGCATTTGTGTAATTTAAGTAATACATTATTTTAATATGTATGAAAAAGCTATTCAATTTGAATACTGTAAAAACAATATGAAATTCTTGATTGTTTTTAATTTACCATTTATTATAATTTAATATAGTTAGTTTTTTAATTAAAACAAGCGATTTAAAATTTAACGTTTCACTAGTAACATCGAAACTACTCGCAAACGTAGAATTCGTAGAGCGGTCGGTAACGAATTCTTGAATGATAATTTTCATTACGAGATAATTCGAGAAACTCAAGGCCAATAAAAGTCCTTGTTGTAGCTTTGTGATAATATTTATGACTTTCTAGTATTTTTGATAACTATCTAAATGATTTGATATCGGTTAGTTTTTATCTAAAAGTTTTAGTTAATCGCTAATTGAACTGTATGTAATCCGCCAATGAAGTCTTCACCAATAGGATGTTAATATATCGTCACCGCTCGGTATCCTGATTGGTTCGCAATAACGTGATATCTATTTTTGTAGAGAGCGAGAATGCGCGCGCATGCACACATTCGTGTGAGTGAATGTGTATACGACGCGCGAGTGTGTGCGTATGTTGTAGAGGCGCGCTCTGTCTGTTTACCGCGCGGTACTGTAGCCGGCGAGCGCCTCGCACTCACGTGTGTATCGCGAAATCGAGTTTTCCGGCTGCTGCCGACTTGCTCTACCATCTTATGGTGTTTTTAAACAGTTCATGGTGCTTTTGTGCGGCGCGATAGCGAAATTCTCGGGAACTCTACACACTGTGCCTATTTTCGAGGCTCGTAAAAATTTTAGGTGTTTTCGGCGGATGCGATGAATAAATTTTGCAAATCGAGTCTGTGTGTCGAAAAGGTTCGTGAGAGCTATGTTTTGATCGGTCGGTGTGTTGTGCCGGGCGGTGCGGATGCGCTTCGGCTCGAACCGTTGCTGTCGTCAGTGAAGCAACCTTGCTGTCAGTCCTCAACCCTGAGGGTATTGGGACTCGGAGATTGTAGAGCTGTCAACAAGGATCTGATCCAGATGCTGCACGCCGTACCTGGCACGTACTAAGGTAAACGTGACCTTGCATCGGAAAACATAAGAAATTATCGCTTTTGTACTGCTTATCACGTATTCCCGTTTCCTTATTCAACCGAGAGTTTGCTTATTTCCGTTTCGAAATCAGCAAGAATCTTGTATGGAGGTTTATGATTTATGCTGCTTAGCGTTTCATTAGCATACGTATAGCATAATGTAAGGTAAACAACGAAAAGTTAAGATTTTCTTTTTTGTCCAGCTCATATCGGATAATATTTTTTTAAATTTGATTTGTGATAAGATAATGTATGAATATCATTTTTTAATTCATTTGTTAGTAATAAATAATATTTACGACTCCGCATTGAAATTTATGATGAGAATTACTCACATATTTTCTAGTAATTACGTATCTGAATATTCCGTGATATAACATAACGTATACTGGCGTAACTATAACTATCACTACCAAATAATATAATAAAACGAAACTATGTTTATTTAAAACGTGATTTGCATATATATTTAGTACAAATCAAATCCACCTAATAAATGGTATAATTTAGCGAAGAGTCTTGCTCTATTCTTTTGCAAACGTCAATAAACATAAATGTTTAAAATAGATGTATGTGCTCACATAATGTTTAACATTACACTATTTCACTTTCATCTACACATATCTAGGTTACTTCATATAAAAAAAGTTTTCTATAAAAGGGTTCTGTATTTTTATAATGGTTATAATACAAAAATAATAGGTTATCATATGTCAAATTTATATACGAGTATGTAAACGAATTTCCGCTACGACTATGACAGCTTGCGTAACTAACCAAAGAAAAATCCACTTAAAACAATTTTTAGTTTCCAAAAAGAATCTAAATCTAAAATGTAAAATTATTAAAATACAAAATTATCTAAAATAGAAAATTGTTCATTACATCAGATGATTTGATAACGTATGAATTGAAAAAATAACAGATAATTATTATCACGCTTTTTGCTTTGCTTTAATTTTAAATATTTTTATATAAATATTTTATATATTTTTGTATAACTCTATATATTAATAGGAGTTCCAGTTTTTGTCGAACACAGATACCTAAGAATACAAATGGTAAAAACAAAAGCGTATCTCTAGGAAGATCCCTAATTGCATGTGGCCGCTTAATTAATTACTTTGTGCATAACATGAAAATGTATGACTTTGTAGTTTTACAGCGAACAAAACCTTGAGCGTCTGTTTATGTTAAAAGCAAGGATGTTCAGCGCTATACAGTTTTTAACATCTATAAGATATTGTATATTTTTATGTGTATGTAAAATTTGTCGTTGTACTGGTAATTTTTTTTACTACACCAACATTACTTGTAACATCTTATACTAAATTATGGGTCTCGTAGAAATATTATGATACAAGGGTCAGTTACAGGCAGGCGAAATCAAAATATATTATAATTTAGTTAAAAAGCTTCTTATGTTATTGATAATAAGTAATTAATTAGTTAAAATATTTCCCTGTGAAAAGTCATAGAAATAAGTAGTAGACGTAAGGATAGTATTTGTTTGGCAAATTAATTTAATCAGTCTCATATAAAAATGTTTATATTTATAGTGTATTACATAATATAAAATGTTGACTGATCTATATTTTTTGTAATGAAGCGTGACAAAGTTCTTTATATGGTCCGGAAAAAAATAATCTATACAAGATAGATTTCTTAGTTATATATAAAATAAGATATACTTTCATAATAATTTACATTTTAGTACACAATTTGAAAATATATACAAAGCAACATTTCTTTCTTTTCCTTTAAAAATCAGTTTCTGAAATTACTTGAAAACACAACATATCGATTACGTTAACAATATTTTTTAATATAAAATATATAAAATTTTGCTTTTAGTATTTATCGGTAATCAGAATTGATACTCTGAATCCATTTTCACTTCTATTGTTCTAGTACTCACTCATAGAATTTTTTAACTGTTGACACATAATAAATAATTGGTTAGGTCGATTAGTCGGTTTTAGAAAAGTTAGTCGGATACTCAGTCAAAATTGTAGTCGATACATCTCTAATAATTGTAATTTTTGATTGATCTACATTTTTTATGTCTTCACGCTTTATTCCTCACATGGCAGAGTAGGCAGAGAAAAATGCAGGAACCATAGGAACCTAGTGTTAAGACACTCCGTTGCTTAGTCCCTGCTTTCTGCCTTTTTCGAGGCATTGCATGTTAAGTGGCGAAACTCAACGCCGCGTTGCCTAGTTTCCAGAGCGAAGAAAATGGAAATAGAAAAATCCATATTTCTCAAGTGCGAATCGAACCCACAAACTGTCGGGTTTACAGGTAAACGCTTACGCCTCTGCGCCACGACGGTCCTTTATTTATCTACTAACTCTCTAAATAATAATAATAATCTAATAACAAAGCTTGTGATGATTTTACAATTTATCTACAGCGGAAATAAGTTTTTTAAAGCTAAAAAATCACATGTACTTAATATGTTGTTACAGCAATCAATATTTATTTGTGAGATTAGATAGTCTTTAATCGGTAATAGAAGTTGCTTACATACTGAATATCAAATTCACGTGGACACGCAAATGTAATAATATTACTAATATCATTTTTTGGTGACTTTTTGACTTTTTCTCTTTGGGATCTCACAATTTAGCACATAATCCTTATTATAATTTAATAATTTAGTTATTTTCTCCGCTATTACATTAGTCGACTGCCCTCATATCTCATTGGATTTTGCACGTTTGGCCTTTATCACACAATTTATAGAGAACAAACATAAAGAACTATTAATAGAGTGAGAATGACAAATCAACTTGCGATTGACATAATTTTTATCACTATTTTAGTATGGCCGTTTATAGAAAATGTTGGTTAAATATTGTAATTGATATTTTTTTTTAATTTTGATTAAATTTTTTACTTTAAATTAGATTTATTATAAGAACAAAGAAAATCAATCGTAAACAAACCTAATGGCTACCTACTTATTGTAAGCAGGATTATTTTTTATGAAGTGTCAGATTATGAGTCAATTGTATTAACGACGTACATAATATGCATGAATGTAACAATCATTAACTATAGTACATCCTGAATATTCATTATTCAATTGTTATTATATAATGTGTTCTACAACTACAAGTGGCTAATTTGAAGTTTGACACATGAATGATATATATATATATATATATATATATATATATATATATATATATATATATATATATATATATATATATATATATATATATATATATATATATATATATATATATATATATATATATATATATATATATATATATATATATATATATATATATATATATATATAATATATATATATATATATATATATATATATATATGTATATATATATATATATATATATATATATATATATATATATATATATATATATATATATATATATATATATATATATATAGTAGTAGTGTAGATCTAAAAAATAATAAGTGTTTAAAGTATTTTAAATATATTTCTATTTTTATAACATACTTTGTTTTTTGAACTTTGCAGCGATTATTATTACAATGTATCATATTATATGTTATTAGGAAGGATCCACATAAGTTAATTTGTTTCAGACAACATAAATCTAGCTTAGCTAATCAATTAAATAAGAAACACAGACAAATTGTGAAATTGACAAAGATCTTAAACAGTTAATTACCAAATAATCTCTATATACTTCAAGTCGAATATAAGACATCAAGCTCATCCTACCTCCACTAGAAGTAAACTAATACTCAACGGGGCTATTAATAAACAACTAATAAGTTTCACTAATTTAAAAAACATATTTTAACCAAATTAATTAGAATAAAATTTAAACACAAATTTTTATATTAATGCAACAGATAGCTAACAATTTAATCTTTCATGATTAATTGCGACGAATAAGCTTAAATAAATTTAAAATCCGATTACGAAATGGAGTGAAGAAACGACCAGCTTATGAATGAGTCGCCGCCTTCGCAATAACACTTGCTTTTTATAACTGTCCACGAGCGCGTTGAAATAATTGTTTAAACAGGGCTTCATTTATAAAATGTGGTAATAAAATTTAACATAGTTTTAAAAGAGTAATGTATGGTTTAGAGTTTTCTAGAAGAATTACGTATATTCAAAATAAATTTAACTGTCTCAATTTTAATCATAAAATATTGAGCTACAATATATTTATGGCAATTGGTAGAGAATTTATTTCATATATTATATTGACACTTATATCATTTAGATTTCCCCTAAATTTTATCACAAGAAATTATTGTGTTGATTAATGGAATCCGTTACTGTAATTTATTCACGTGTCCTAATTCTGCTACAATGATGACTAAAATCTTACCCTTTTTAATTTTTTTAAATTTATTATAATCATTAAGTATGTAAAGACTTTCTGTACGACAATAAATAAATAACAAAAGAGGATTAGGAAAATTTTCGTTTCGCATCAGCATTTTAAATCATAAATAACTCGAATATGAGTAAACATATGTGATATGACTTACATTGACCTACTTCATTTCATTCATTCTGTTGTATTATGGCCTACTTCGCAAAACGTGTTACTTTACTTAGGGATATATTTTAACTTATTTCAAAGTAACAATATAAGTGTTTTGTTAAGACTAACTCTACAATGTGTATGTGTGTATTGACGATAAGATGCAGCACACATAGGTCGGTCGACCTCCACACACATGAATGGACGTTAATTGATACGTGTTTGTTTATAGCACTCCCACACAAGCTCACACGCACACATCCGTAAACACCGTGCATAATGAGCCTTCACATTTAAACTGTTACTGATTAGAAAATAAACCGAATACAATATGGACGTTGAAAAATGTCACGTATTTTATTTCAGATTGGGAACAGGCTACAGAGGTAATAAAGATAATATTTAAAATTGTTAAATATATAATAAAATACATAGTAGCTGTGGCCACTGCTTTATGCATTGCTGTCGTATTGACGTCTTATAATTTAACTTAACATTTATTTCTAATCGAGCACTTACTCAAGTGTTATCGTAATACGTACAAAGTTATATAATTTTTTAACGAAACAACACTTAATCACTTCCTACAGCTCAAAAGGGCGGAAGTCATGCATTTACAGAAATAATAAATTAACACTGCTGTTTCTATACAAATCGTTAGTTCAGATGCCCTTGGTCTGAGGTCAATTTAAAAATTTGGGAGGGCCTTTGTTGCGACACGAATCAACATATGAATCAAAATTTGTTTGTTTAGTTTAGTGTATATTTGATAATTCTTGAGAAGCTCTTGAACAATTCGAGTGGGATACGAACATATGAACGAGTATAAATTAAAATACCGATTGCTCAATCTAAATATCATCATGGTGTTTATTTATGAAGTTTCTAAATACTTTGACAGATATAACTTAAATCGGAAACACTTAAACTCAACATTTGATAAATTAGACATTAAATATATTAATAAATAATCAATTTATATTCAATTCTAGTAATAAAACCATGGATGGATTGGTTTAAGATTTTTAAATAAATATTTAAAATTTATGCTTTTTCTCGCTAGCAGAGCAACTTTTTCTCTTTGACTTCGAATACAAAGCTAAGGAAACGTCCATCTTGATTGGCACTGGTTTTTTAGAGATAATATAGTACGTAGCAAATATTTTGCTGATATAACGTAGCTACAAAAATTTATGAATATTATTTAAACTAGTTTTGATTACCGAAAAATATATTTAATACTTATTATAACAAAACACGATGACTATAGTTGAAACAAACGATATATACACACGAACAACATTTTTGTTTTACATCATTGTAATTATTGTAATGAATGTAAATTCTGATTAAGCTATGTTTATAATATGTTTAAATAACGAAAATCGAGATCGAGAGTGGGTCACTATCGAGTCATATCCTCGTCGTTGGCAATTGGAGTTATTTTAGGATTAGTCCAATTAGTTGGTAGCAACTTAATAGAAATGAAATATAAATGTTTCTTTGTATTCTCAAAGAAAATGCGTAATCGTTTTAGTTAAAAAATTAAAATTGTGCAAAAATGCAATGATGAATGTAATGCTATCGCTGAAACTTTATACTTTGGGTAAATATATAAATATCAAACGTCACGCTAATTCATTTGCGTTTTGCTAAATGGTACCGCTGCCAAAAATTAATAGAACAATAGTGTTAATAATGTCGGTTGAAGGTCCTTTACGAGTTGCAGGCAGTTTACTCAACACTACCAGAATATTCTTGTTTACGATCGTTTGAACTAAACGTAAACGATTTTTCAGCATTGTTATATTGTAATAAAAACTCATATTATATAATAAATGTAACCTGTATATATAATATATGTGTAGTATGTGTAGTATAATAAAATTGTGGAGGTAAGAACTCACCTTGATAAGGACGTATAGCTCAATTGGTTAGAGCGTTTGGACTAATTTCAAGAGAAGTAGGTTCAAATACTGCTACGTTCGAACTTTCGATAGTTACATAACTTTATGTTGTTAAACATCAGCTACATATAAAAAAAATATTGTCTTACTATATATGTGTACGTGATGATTGGTTACGGTTAATATTCAAGAAAGAATCAACACTGATAAATCTTATTACTTGTGATTCATCTACAGTCCGCCGCGTGAAGTGAATATTTAGTTATTATAACCTACATCCTGGTAGGAAATGAAATAATCTATTTCTTACACTTTAAAGATACAACTGTTCGGTTAATTCAAGTTTTTATTTTTCTGCATCTCAGCTTGATAATAATTGATTCGTGAGCAATTTTGTTATATCTGTACAATTAAGCCATTAATGGTTGAGGTTGTTAACAAATTGGAATAATCTCAATATTTATTTCATTAATATATAATAGTATTTTTATAACATTTTAAGTTTTAAATTACTATATTATATATAATATATTCCCTTGTTTTTGTCAAGAACGTAAATTTATTACGTTTATCGTAATCTTTATAAGCCTAGATTATTTTTATCTCAAGAAATTTGCACTTGCAAATGGACGTAGCGTCTTTGCCTGACCCGAGGTTCTCAAATATTAGCTTACCACAAACAATCTTATCCAACAACGTTTGCTCTGCTTTATATGGATAGCCAGCTGTTCTTTATGTAGGACGCAGGAAATTAGACGAGAGCCTTCATCTTGCGTTCTTCGTTTTCATTGCAATTAATTTCATTCCATTTATTATGCATTAGTAATCATTAAGAAACTATTATTTATGTATTTACAATGTACATGTTTGTTCATGTTGTAGCTTGTAGTACTGAAACGTTGAGCAATAGTGCACATGTTAAGAAACTAACATTATTGTTATATGAGAACTATATACAAGTAGAATACTGCATGTGGTGATAATTTATAACCTCTTTTAATATATTATTATTGTTCTGGCTTCATCTACTAATTAATAAAAAAAAATAAATTTAGACATGTGTGGTGGCGCAGCTACTTCATACATATGAAGTAGCTGCGCCACCATCCCATCGCCATCCTATATGAATTTGTGATGTACTTTAGTAAGATGGAACTCAACTGAGTTCCATCCTATAACCAGCTATCATAATTTTTTTCAATTATAATATACTTACATAAAGACAACATATGTGTTCTGGCAACAACGCATAGTGCGTTTTCATTTTGGTTTAGAATTGCTTTATTTACATTCACAATAAGGGACTGAAGCTTTTTCTAGGTAGGTATATATGTATATCTTGTGTATTAAATGTTCAAATTTACGCTTTTAAAATGCAATTTATATATTATAATCGAGTAGCCAGTGACCCAATAAGCGCGGTAATCAGGTTACAGGTCAGGCCGGGAATGCGATCTATTGACGCCTCCATTGTGCCATTAGCCTTGCCAGCTATTTAGGCGCTTGATTTTGTCTCGTCTGTTTGCTTGCTAGTTAGAGTCACATCATTTACGGAATTGTTTATGTCTACAGCGTATATTTTTAGACGTCTACAAGATCTTGGTATATTTAAGTAAAGTTAGGAGGTAATGTTGTGATTTGTTATTTTATCACTTAATTGTACTGTAATTTATCGATATTTTATTATTATTTGTATAAAGAAATAAGATATTGTCTTGAACGTCACTCGTTATTTGTCTATCAATTAATTTTAACATTGTAATATCCGATGTTATAATAATTTATTAATGGTTATACTTGATTATATATTTTATTATGGAATTGTATTTCAAAAATATTAATTATAATAGTTTAGTTGGCAACATTAAATTGTATCGGAAGTGGTCAACTGTGTGGGGTATAAATAAACTAGTATAAATATTTGATTGACCATTCTTGGGAGGAACATTCTGAAGAGAACATTAAGCAGTCATGCTGTACCTTTTGATATCTGAATTGTACTCAGTATTAATAAATGTAATTGAAGAAGGAACCTGGTTTGATTCATTACATCTCAGAAGTATAAAGTTCCACGCGCCCTGGAGAGGAGAAATTTATGTAAGTAAAAGAAATGAAAATATTCCGTTTTAGCTCTTTATTTTCCGAGACTAAATTGTTGTATGAAAGAATTATCAACCAGATAATGTGGTTTAACATCGTGAGTTTATTTTTCGTATAGTAAATGAGTACCCTCCATGCAAGTTTTGTTGTAAGACGGTAGAAAAATTTTTCTGATACGCATGTACGTTACTACTATATCAAACGTTTGAACTATATGAAACAGAAATTTAGTCTTGTAATAATAGTTATTTATGATGAATATGCGAGTTCATTTAAGTATTGTGAATTTTGTATATGAATGAATTATAGATTTATTAATGCGATCTACTACCATGCAGGTGTATTGAATTGTAGATTTGTAAATGCGATCTTCCACCAAGTAGGTGTATTAAATTATAGATTTATGAATGCGATATACCACCAAGTAGGTGTTGAATTATAGATTGAATTGTTGAATTATTTATAGTTTGAATTGTTGAATTATAGATTGAATTGTTGAATTATATATTGAATTGTTGAATTATATATTGAATTGTTGAATTATATATTGAATTGTTGAATTATATATTGAATTGTTGAATTATATATTGAATTGTTGAATTATATATTGAATTGTTGAATTATATATTGAATTGTTGAATTATATATTGAATTGTTGAATTATATATTGAATTGTTGAATTATATATTGAATTGTTGAATTATATATTGAATTGTTGAATTATATATTGAATTGTTGAATTATATATTGAATTGTTGAATTATATATTGAATTGTTGAATTATATATTGAATTGTTGAATTATAGATTGAATTGTTGAATTATAGATTGAATTGTTGAATTATAGATTGAATTGTTGAATTATAGATTGAATTGTTGAATTATAGATTGAATTGTTGAATTATAGATTGAATTGTTGAATTATAGATTGAATTGAATTGAAATTGGCTTGAACTATAGAATTGTGATCTACCACCAGGTAGGTGGCTTGAATTGTAGAATTGTGATCTACCACCAAGAAGGTGGCTTGAATTGTAGAATTGTGATCTAACACCAGGAAGGTGGCTTGAATTGTAGAATTGTGATCTACCACCAGGAAGGTGGCTTGAATTGTAGAATTGTGATCTACCACCAGGAAGGTGGCTTGAATTGTAGAATTGTTATGTACCACCAGGAAGGTGGCTTGAATTGTAGAATTGTGATGTACCACCAGGAAGGTGGCTTGAATAATAGATGTCTGAAATGATCTACCACCATGTAGGTGGCTTGAATTATGTAAATGTGAGTTTGAATGTAGATGACTTGAAAGACGGACCTATGAGTGTGACGTAATTGACTTGACTTGAAAAACATGTAGGTAGCTTGATATTAGTGATGTAACGAATGTAATTTTTTTTTTAAACATTCGTGAATACGAATGCGAATATATGCTATCGATATTCGCAAATACTACAATATGAATATTTAGTTTTGTAAATGATTATATAATATTGAAAACCTAAGTAATAACTGATAAAACTTTTTTTTTAGAAGAGAGAATTTGTTTGTTTGTTTATAGTGTAGAAATGGTTTCATGAGAAATAATGAAGGCTGATAATGTTATTTCGAGGTAAAGTTAATATTTTTGTAGTAAATATATTTCGAATTAATAATGTCGTCAAATTTTAACTTTTCTGACAATAACTATCAGAAAAATGTGTAAAAATAGATACAGATTTGCGTGAGGAACAGCCATATTGGTAATTATGTTGCAACCATGTAGTGCGAGATACAACCATATAGGCGGGTTGAGATAACAAACACGAGGTTGCGTATTACATAGTCTCTTAGTAAGAATATTGAAGAATGCAGAAGAAATATTGTTGTGCTTTTAGTTATACAATAGTAATTAGAGCTATATGAATGAGCTAAGCCAGATATTTACAAACGATGTAAAAATTTATAGATTTCTGTTATGTCGGTTATATAGCTGAACTCAAGTTATCGATTGCAGTAAGATAATTCAGCTATACAGCTGAAACGCAGTCGGTCAAACAGTAATTTTGGATTGAAGAATAATTTCATGTTAACTAAGATTTTCTTAAGCCGTTTTAGTATTTATAATCAAATCACGTGCGATTTTTTGAAATAAAACGCTAATAGATGCTTGGTACGTTGATGTGAAATAGCTTAAGCTAAGCTTAATACTAGTATACGTATGGTTTAAAGATTTATGTTTAAAGATATTTATTTTCAAAAGACAATACGGTCATTTACGTGAGAACATAATCTACAGTTTGTTAATAACTACAATTTTACAATCGGTCGTTAATTTTACAATCGGTCGTCACAATTTTTTTTTTATCTACTAGAATAAACAAAAAAAAAAAGAAAATAACATTAATAATACAATAATTCAAGTTTGATTTGAAAAAAGTACAAATTTTTATAAAATAAAAACATAGGCGGGTAGGATGAACATTTTGCCAGTAAAGTTGTAGTCACAATGAGATATTATTTAAATATTTTAATAGTATTATAAATATTTGGAATAATTTTTAAAAATGTTTCTTTAATTTTGACTTAAGACATGTAAGCTCGTACAATGTTTTTATGTCGATGGGTAGTTTATTATACATTGTGCCCCGTCGTATGTTACATTTTTCATAGTAAATTTTGTTCGAACTCTCGATAAGAAAAACAAGCTTACCCGGCGTGTACTTCGTTTGTATATTTGTGAGTTTTGCTAAAAGTAGCATTTGTGTGAAAGTTATAAGTATTGTAAGAGTGGAGTTGTTTTATATTCATTATTCCTAGTTCAGTAAATATAGTTTTGTTGAAGTAAGGTGGTGATAATGAAATAATAATTTTACTAATTTATTCTGTTTTTTAACTTGTAAGTCACGCAGTTTTGTTTTAGGCACATTTCCCCAAATCTCGATTAGGTAGTTTAGGTGTGATTCCACTAGCAAATTATAGATATTGTATTTTAATTTCTTGAGGATACACTGGGAGATATTACCTAGCGAACCCAATTTGGATGAAAGTTTGTTTTGATGTGTTCAATTTGATATGTCCACGAGAGATGAGTGTCTGACCCAGGTATTTTTCATTTTTTTCATTTCAGACGTTTGTTAGATAATCACATTATTAACTACTAGTGGGTTATGAGATGAAATATTTTTATTTTCATTTGTTTAAATATTACATAACACGTTTTTACGGTATTAAATGTCAGTAAGTACAATTTAAACCACTCGGTTAAGGTATTCAAATCTTTTTGAGCTTGTGCTACATCTGTATCTTTAATGTTGGCCCCAAAGTAAAAAAAAGGCAAGACAAGTTTAAAATTTATAAAAGAATGTGAAGCTTCGTAAAATAGTTTTTCAGGGGACGAGAAATGTTTTCATTCCAGTAAGGCAGAATTGACAAGATATAGGTCTTCCAGTCGTGAAAGAAGTTGAAATACCAACCAATTGAAACAATTGTTGTGTTAAGTGACGACAGCTGAACCAACTAATGGCCGATAAAATCCAAGTAAGAGTATAAATATATATTTTTTTAAATTATAAGTTTTCATACTCGCAGCAGATGTGAAATAACGTTAACTCCATACGTAATAAGATACAAGCTCTAAAGTGTAATAAACAATGTAATCAGTGATAAATATTAAAAATACTTTAGTGTTATTCCAGATTTTAAAAGACCCGACAGTAGAATGGACCTATAATTTATAACAAATTCTCATTAAACTTTTAACTGAACTTCTAATTATTGTAAAGTGCACTAAATCGTCAATCGTCGGGTAAGATCGTCATCTTGATAATTATTTTAAACTAAAACCCCTTGTATCATACCACGTATGTACATATATCAAGTAGTTAACTTTAACTAACTAAACCGTTCGTTAATTGTGTGTTCAAATACGTAATTTGAATTATTTGATGCTGGTAATAAATATTTCAAATTTGAATTCTAAAAATATCTGTAGTTAGAATATCTGTAGAAATTGAAAGTTTTGGTC
The DNA here is from genome assembly GCA_037178615.1 of Dione vanillae. Taxonomy (NCBI): domain Eukaryota; kingdom Metazoa; phylum Arthropoda; class Insecta; order Lepidoptera; family Nymphalidae; genus Dione; species Dione vanillae. The sequence goes on from JAZFAU010000074.1 coordinate 202,426, forward strand.
ACAATGAGCTAATTTTATTTTTGCCAATAATTTAATGAAGTACTAAAATTTAACTGCAATTAAAATGGAAGTACTAAATTCATTTTTACCGGGTGATAATTTTGAAAACTACTGAAATATTATTAACCTTACCATTTGTAGTGAGAAGAGTGATTCCTATATTATTAGTTTACACTACTATTATTAATATGAATATTCTAAAGGTTTATTTTAAAGATTTTTTTTCGCATGACCCTATAGTAATATTAGTAAAAGGTTTTTTTACGGCCGGTCTCAATAACATGTTAAAAGTTAAACTAAAGTATATACCAGAGATTTCCTACAACTTTAATTTTCTGCGACCTCCATTACAATACAAAAGTATAGTAACGATAGCTTAGCCAAACGCATACCTAATTGATATCTTTGGTTAACATATCCCAGCGAAGCGTACTATTAATGTACCTAACGCTACGGCCGTATGATTCATATCATATGTTGTTATATGATGATTTAAGTGGAAATTATATTATTCTTTTTTGAAATATATATTTATAATAATTTGCATAATTATGGAAATTTAGTAAATTCAAATCGTGCTAAAATACGAATTCTGAAGTTAACATAACGCATTGTTATTTGCTATTTTTGTAACGGCAAGTTGCTGTGGCTAGTATATCTATTTAAAATTGATTGACTTATGTATTTCTTAAGATATATTGATATTATTTTTTTTATTGTCAATTAAATATGTTTAATAAACATTGGAACAAAGATTTATTCCTCGTGTTGTTAGGATTTGTGTCATTAAGGTTTCTTAACATTGAAATTTATTTTTAAATGTTTAAATTTATTTCTCTATTAATTTATTTCAGATTTTGAATGTCAAAATGATTAATACAGAATTATAAAATATAATCAACATTCCTTTATGCGCCTCAAACGCGGCAAAAGAATATAACAATTCAAAAGATCTCTTGCAATCCTTTATTCAAGATATCTAGTGGAGAAGTATCAAAAACAAATTATTATGCAGCTAAATGGTTAGATAATTCAAATGTTGATTTAATTGTTTTTTATATTGCACTAACAGACGTGTAAGAATAGCATCTGATAGAATTAGACCTTGGATACGTGAATATTCCTTGCTGTGAAATTTCTTTAGCTTTATTAGAAATGGTACTGAAAATAATGAAAAGGTTAGATATTTTTATAATATAAGTAACAATTTAGAAGCTTAGTTTATTATTTTTACTGAATTTGTATGTAAAAACGTCATTACGTAAATATCGCAAAACCGAACGTCTAGGATATCAGCATTACATAGTGTATCATCATTATGATATTGTCTTTATTACGCTTGATTGTTTTTTTTTATTAATATATTAAGAATTTACTGTTCGACATTATAAAGTTGTGTTATAATGTTTATATCATTGTCATTTCTTTTATTTTTATGAAAAAATTGATAGCTATCGATTGTTGCATGCGGTATTCACCTTGAAATCCATTTGTTTATGGAAACTTTTTAAAAATTTATTATTGTTATATATTGTAATTGGAAAAAGTATGCTGAGAAACAAGATTTTAGACAATCAAGTAATTCTGATATTAGAGACAAAACCATTTGAAATGGGGCTAGAGAAGCCACAAGCTGCGTTGCACCAGAAAAAGCAGAGTAAACAGGTCACTCTGTGGTATCCAAGGAAAGGGACTAGAAATAGGACGGTCAATGAGAAGATGGAAATACGAAATCTGCACCACTGTGGGACCCTGCTGGAATGGACCTCTTGACTAAGGTGGCGGATGACCGAAACAATGAAAAGTTCAAGTTGAAAAGTGGGGGACATTATGTAATACGGAATAACATACCCTTATAGTGAACTTTGCAGAAAATGGTCATTATTATTATTATATATTGTAAGTACCACTGGTGAACCTATATAAATAAAATAACTCATAGAATATATGGATATATAATAACAAGTGCAGATGCGTTAAGTATAAATATTGTATTATTGTAATTTTTATTTACTTTTGTTTGTTAATAAATTTGTTTTCTTAATAATTTGAAATTGAATTTTAAAAAAAATTGTTCTGTATACATAGTAAATATATCATAACCGAGTGTTGTGATTTGTTTGTGCGTGCTCCGGAGAGAGCACGCGTTCGGATGGCCGAGTGTTGTGATTTGTTATTTTATCACTTAATTGTACTGTAATTTATCGATATTTTATTATTATTTGTATAAAGAAATAAGATATTGTCTTGAACGTCACTCGTTATTTGTCTATCAATTAATTTTAACATTGTAATATCCGATGTTATAATAATTTATTAATGGTTATACTTGATTATATATTTTATTATGGAATTGTATTTCAAAAATATTAATTATAATAGTTTAGTTGGCAACATTAAATTGTATCGGAAGTGGTCAACTGTGTGGGGTATAAATAAACTAGTATAAATATTTGATTGACCATTCTTGGGAGGAACATTCTGAAGAGAACATTAAGCAGTCATGCTGTACCTTTTGATATCTGAATTGTACTCAGTATTAATAAATGTAATTGAAGAAGGAACCTGGTTTGATTCATTACAGTAATATTATCAAAAGATTATATTACAAAAAAGGACCGTTACAGAGGACCGTCGTGGTGCAGGGTCTGTTTGTAAATACAACGGTTTGTGGGTTCGATTCCTATTTGGCAGATTGATGTAAACTTCTCTCTGCCTACCCTGCAATGAGCGGGAAAAAGCTTTCTTAACTTTATTTAAATTTGCAATTTTACAAAATTATAAAAAATATTTATTAATATATTCTACTTTTTAGTACATAATTCTAGTTTTTATATGTTATAGGTGGAGACTAGGTTAGCGCCGTTGTTCATTAAGGTATGGAGCAAAAATAAGTTTTCTATCACGCAAAACGTGTACAAATGTAACACTTAATATACTATTTTAAAGCCAAGCCTATAAAATACATGGCGGTTAAAGTGTATAAAAATAATATTTTTGTTATCCAATAAGTATAGCATTCTTTTTCATGCTGGATTATAAAAATTAAATAGGAGGAAGAGGAGAGGAGAACCTAGTATTAAAATATTTATGTTGGTTCTTTTCGATTATTTATGCGTGTTGTTTTTTAAGTATAATAAAACATAATATATAGTCGAATAAAATGAGACCGTCGTGGCGCTGAGGTTGTAAGCGTCGGCCTAATAAACGCGAAGGGTTATGGGTTCGGATTCCCACTTTCAAGTTCGGGAAGATGATTTTGCTATTCCATCTCTTCGCTCTCGAACCTAGGCAAAGCGCGGCGTGAGTTCGACCACTCATAGGAAATGTCTTCGCTAAAAGGCGAAAGCGGGGATAGAAAAAACAGGAATCAACGGAGTGGTATTAAACTATGTTCGTATGGTTCCTGCAGTTCCCTCGCCTACCCTGGCCCTGTGCGGGATATAAAGCGGGAGCTATAAAAAATATAAAATAAATATATTTGACCGAACCCTAGTTAAAATTAAAGTTATAATATTTCATATAAAATACTTATAAAGTCTAAATGCTTCGTAACTACGATAACACGAAACACGATAAACCAGTCCATAACATAGTAAGCTTACAGACGTTACGGTTTATGTCGAAAACATACAGATAGAGATCTTTTATGCGGAGAACTGCATGATACTATTCATAATCTATAATAATTCTGAGAGACTTTTGTTAATATATCTTTAATATTTATAAAGTAAATAAAAAAATACAATATATGATTAAAAATGTTTAATTGTTCTTTTACGATAATTATTAGTGATCTATATGACGTCAAATTACTTTTCTTCCATCTCTTAACGTACTATCAAGGCCATTACAAAAGATGTATTAAAAGTGATAAGGAATTATTTTTTGCCATTGCATTACTCATTTAGAAATGTGAGCGACCACGACGTTCAATTGGAAGTCGCAAGTCGGCTAACATATTATTCAAGGCCTGAAATCTGTAAATTAGTGCAAGTGGGGACGGACGATAGCGCAGTATGAGTGATTAAAAAATGCCTCAACTATTAGTCATAAATTCGTAATTATCTAGCTATTCCACATCAACGCGCGACTCGGCGCGACGTTAAAGCGTAGCCTTTACAATACCGGCCGAAACTATATACCTGGGAAAAGCGAAGTATTGAAAAAATACTTTAATATAATAAATAAAGTTTTTAGGTTTTAAAATAGAGAATTCTCGCTGATAGTGTAATTTGCATTCATGGTACTTGGATTCTAAAGAACGCTGCAATAATGCGCAAATTGTATGTTACTACGGCATCAATTTTAAAATACATCGTACAAGGAATTGTAAGCAATTACATTTATATAACATGTGATGAGCATTTATAAATACTAGTTTTAACGTTTTATTAAGCTTTGCATCATGAATATTGTAATTTATAGCAGAATGAAAAATAAAATAATCGATAAATAAACGGTAAACTCATCTTGCTTGTTGGATTACATGTGTTTGATTTTTTTAATAGAATTTGTAGTGTTGTATGTAAAATTGAAAATGAATAAGACAGTTACTACGAGACTGTGAAGAATTATGATTTATTTTTCTCTTGCTTAAGTTAAAGCCGGAGTGTTCTTTACTTTCTGTTTGAATTTGAGTAAGACTTGAACCTGTAACCACCGCATTTACAGTCAAGAAAGTCAAATTCAATATTTTTTTATACATGATTTCTAAAGCACTTCAGAATAGAATCATTCTTATATACATTATCACAAACTTCTTATTTGAAATAAAGAGGTTCTTATTCAACAACTTTTATTTAAGCTGTGTTTCGTTAGATTTGACTAATGTTCATTGTACACATTACGACTTGTACATTATTGTAGTATTTTTTTCATATACTTACTTAGCAAAGCTATCTTTGTTTTTTTACAATAAAAATTATTATATTATATGCATGCATTAACATTGTTAATTGTTCTAAACTTGCAAATAGACACACATTAACCTGATAACGAGCTGGAGTGCAAGAGGTCGCATCTGAACGCGACTCAATAATAATTTGTCGGTATCGTTCTGCAGTACGATAAGAGCAACCAGCGGGCTGTTTGAAGACGTCTGTAACCTCTTTCAATAAAATTTACACAATCTAAATTTCACTGCCTCAATTCATTCGCTAATGAATTATCTATCTATTTAAAATAAAGTGGTCTTGTATATTAATTTTGCATACAATTTATTTCCTTAAGTATAATTCTTATATATTGCAACGGAATTCACGTAAACAGCTATGAAATAAATGTCCAATTTACAGCAATTAGTGATGAGCTATGAAAGTAATTTACTGTAAAATTACAAACATGCCTCAAAAATATTTTACTCATTTAAAACAAAAGAAATAATCCTAATCTCTTTTGTTTTCAACAGTAAACAAAAGAAATTTAAACTAGTCCTGTTAGAAATAGAAAAATATTTTTTTAAATTATGAAAAATTATGTTACATCGTTATTTTGTTATTTATAGTGAATATGATTTAAAATTTTTTACTCAAATGGAAGACGTGTATCCGAACTGAGGAGAAAAAAATAAAGTAACCGTTTAAAAATAAAGTTGCTCATAAATTACAAATGTTCTACATAAAAAGTTAGTTAATGCTCAGGCTTGAAGGTGTGGCTCGCTCACATGTGTAAGAAATAAAAATTGTTATCATAAATTATTTTACAATTAAACTTTAAGTAAATAAAATTCTGTATAGGCAAAATATTTTTTGTCTAAAGTAATAAAATAAGTAATGATTTTTATTTAATTGATATATTTGTATTGTAGAAACATAAATTATTTATGTATCATCTAACATAGAACAACGATTGTATGATGATTTTTTTATTTTGTAAGCAAAAGTTCTAAGAATATTGTTTACGGACATGTAAAAATATTTATAAATTTGTACATGGACATGACTAACAGTTTTAGTTTTAAAAAACTATTATTATGAAAGTACCAAAAATAAAAAAGTAATTAAACTTATATAAAATAGTAATTAAATAACCAGTTTTATAATTTTTAGAATTTTTCGTTTATATTAATATGAGATTTGGAATTAAATAAAAAAATATAAGAAGATCATGGTTGTGGTCACTATAAAATGTAAATGTACATTTAAATTTTATACATTAATTAAATATCAAGGTTATTTATACGGTGTTAGTTTTACGATGTTTTGAAGGCTAAGTAGTTAAAATGAAATTATAGAACTTCTAAGGTATTAGGAAAGTTATTAGTTTCCTTTTACATTTATTTATATCACTAACCATATCACTTCAACGTTATATATACATTGATATATTACGTTGATTAAAATAAAATTTAAAAAGAAACGATTAATATTATAATTAACCAATAAGTTCAAGTTATTTACATGTCTTTTTATACAAGTTCATAATAATAGGACTAAAATATTTTAAATATTTTTTATTTATCTGATCTCTTAATGATTAATTCTTAAACAAATGTTCATATCTGTGAGGGTTAAATAAACTTGATAGTTGTGTTATTTTTTCATAGTAGAATTGACTATTTATAGTAGATATATATTTTCCAAATTTAATTATATTCTTTATTGCATTAACATACATGGATAAAGAAAAATATTACCTACTAGCGTATTAGTTCACAAAGTGTTATAGTTAATTAAAAGTATATTTAATTAAATTTATTATTTATTTATAAATTTATTTAATTAAATTATGAATTAAAAGTATATTTAATTTGGTCGTTTATAATAACTTAACTTTGGTGTTATGACATCTGTAAATACGCCTAATTAATTTCGATTTTCTCCAGGGAAATAAATTTCTGTCTCGCTAATAAACTGACAGCACGCTATTTTACGTAGGTATTACTTAAGTAGTAAATATTATAATTTGTTTTTTTTTTTAATATTTCGTTTTATCTGTTTAATATATTTTTTCTAGAAACAACTTTAACCTACTTAAATGATTGTTCAATTGAAAAAATAATGTTTATGTCAACGATAACCTTTAGGACATTATAGAAATGTTTGAAGATACCAATTAAATAATAACAAAAGTATATTTAATTTATTATAGAAACTTAGTTTTTTAATAATTAGCTACAATTATTTTTCCTTATATTTTAGTAATTAATATTATCTAAGAGTCATATCTTCTCTCTTACTAACCCTCAAATAACTTTTAAAGTATTGAATAAAAATAGGGGAACTTAACAATGGTAATTGCTGGTTGCATTGCCGTATCCAAATGTAGAATTTTGTGCTTGAAAGTTTTTCCACCTTAAATTCTTTGTACTTATCCTGCTATAGACAGTTAAATCTAAAAAATAATAATATAAATATACTTTTTAAGTATAATATAATTATATTATATTAATTATTATATACTTATGTATGCTTTACATGTCAACCCAAAGTAATTTAAGCCACAATCACCCCACCACTAACGAATCTATAATTCATATGTTGACTTTTTCTTAAACCTTCAGATATGAAAAGCTGTAAGTTTCCATTAGACATCGATTTTTAATCATTAAATTTGTGACAGGATGATGTTGATTATAGAAAAAATATCGTGAACGTCGACTGCAATATAAAACAGAAATAAACAGGCCTTGAGCCATTATTTAATTTTAATGTGTATTGGGTGCGAACATTTTATACACATGTGTGCATGACGTTGTCGTGCACCAACTAAATGTTCGAAAATGTTACCTTCACATTATTACGTCATTGTTTACATCAAGTGGCTAATTATCTTTTAAATTTGATATGAGATTAGGAAAGTGCACTCACTTATATAATAATTTGCCCAGTATGTACACCTCATTTACATATAATTGCTATTTTTACCAAGCGATTAAGCTACAGTAGTTAGCTTGAATTTAAACTAGAACGAATATGGCTAGAAACATATAAATATTTTTTGAGTCATAGTGTATATTATTAAAAAAAATTACGAGTCCTATATATCGTGGGTGATCAACAAAATAACTAAAAAAATAAAAACGTGTACTTTGGAAATATTAAGTTTATTTTCTTATATTTAAAGAAAACGTATAAAAATTTGAACGCAGCAGGACTCGAACCCGCGCCCTCTTGCGAACCGTGCAAGAGGGCGCGGGTGCGAGTCCCACTGAGTTCAAATTTTTATATGTTTTCTTTCAGTATTTTTTCTATCCTCAATGTGGATTAACACTTAAAAATCATAAAAATATTTTAATATGTACGACCAACAGATCAGGAATAACATATACATATGTTAAAATCTCTAAATCAACAATTATACGAAATGGAAACTTTAGACATTTTATTAAAACAGTCAAATAAGAGAAGATCTACAGATATTATCTAACAAAATTTGGCTACAGTCCAGATTGATCGAAGCAAAATGTTTTATGAAAAAATATCCACCCACACATGTCATATAATGCGATATCGATCATTTATCAAAATTGAATAATGTGAATCAATTTTTTACGACGTTGGCAAATGAAAATGTGTTTTCAAATTTGTACGACTTCCTTTCGTTATTTCCTTTGTATTTGTTACAAGAATAATTTATTTTCAGGCTTTCATTAAAATGTTTATCCCTTAATATATACAGTAAGAAAATTCAAGGTAAAATTGAACTCTCCCCCAACGGAAATTGTACTTATAAAATGCGTTTAAAAAGTTAGACGATGTATCACAATACCCTCAATAAATATACTTAGTATATATCTATAATTATGTCATAGTAGTAGATAAATATTAGATATAGTAATTATTATTACAAGCAGAGGAAGTGGTAAAGTGATCGACAGGTAGTTCCGTACAATTTACACGTTGGCTTCTCTCCAACTCTAAGGTGGTAAACAACAAATCGTTAATTTAACATAATATTAAAACTTAAAATAATGTAAAATTAAGAAATTAAGGTGTTTTCTTCCTTAGTGTGGATTAACACTTTAAAAATCATAAAAATACCATACGAATATTTTATAATTATAAATTATTTATATGAAGTTATCCTTGAAAGCACAATTTCTCAGTTTTAACTTCATTATATTAAAATAGAGTTTAATATTTGCATATATCGTGAGTATTCAACATGAAGAAAAACTTGCACGTGTCTTTTCTTAGTAATTTAATTTACCGGAAACACGAGAAATATAATAATTTATGGCGTTATTACATGGGAATTATGTAAGTACATTGATATTTAAAATAATGTCTGCAAATATGTTACTATAGTAAATTGTTATTATTGTAAGAAGTACAATTTTCGAAAGAAAAGTACTAATTTTAAGAACTTCTTGTGCATTTAGTTGGTATTGAAAATGTATAAGACACAATATATATTTTCATCGAGGTGTACATTTTTAAATCTTTCTTATTTATAACAAAAATTATACAGTGCCCAGAGAATAATTAATAAAAATACGTCATGTTGTAAAAACAATAGTTTGGTACTGTCAATAAATACAATTTTGTGTGCCAACTTTTGAATGGTTAATTAGATGTAAAATAACAGTGGAAATGGTGGGTGGTTTTCATTCGTATATGAAAAGTAAATGCGGGCGGTCTGCCAGTCGGAATTAGGTCGATCTGCCGGTTTTTTATATATATTTCATACGTAATATACAAATATATATAAAAATATAAATGAATATGTTTAATTGTAACATATTCACGTTTTGTAAGTTATTTTATTAGCGAAATATCATCGGAATATCGGATTGATATCATAAGTTTTTAAGTCACAAAGATAATCCTACGAAAAGCCCAAACATTTTTATATATTGCAAAACAGTACATATGCTGTATTGTATTCTTAATCAAATTCTTCTATTATTCCACTTGTATCTCAGTTAACGTGATTTATTTTGTTTCGAGCAATCCATTAGCAAGTAAATTGTTTGTTTGGAAATACAGTAGGAAGGCTGTAGGCTCTCGGGCGAAGTGCCAGACACGAAAAATAGTCATAATTATGAAATAATATTACTATATAATATGTAGTTTACATATAATATTCTAAAAAGAGAGATTTATGATATTCAAATGAACGTAAGTATAGATGAGGAATGTTTTCGTTTATATTTCGTAGTTAAATTAGTTCTTTTTAGCATATTTTAGGTTAGGTTTTATTTTTCAGTAATAATTATTACTTATATTGTACAAAAAAGATTTTTTTATTTCAATTAATTTATTATCGGAAGAAAAACATATTTTTCGTACAATTTATTATTTATTAGTATTTTCATAAAGATTATTCAATTTTAATTGCATATATCTGTTCACAGTTAATTTTCATACATACATACATACATACATAGCTTCACGCTCTATCCCTAGCGGGGTAGTCAGAGAGAACGGAGCGCCAAACGCTGCGGTCCCTGCATACCTCTTTCGCCTCGTCCACTGTCATTAACCTCTTCATGCATGCTCTCCGGGGAGTCCTCATGCTTTTTACGTGACCTTCCTCCAGTATCTTCGATACTGTGTTTTCGAAAGTCAACCGAGGTCTCCCCTTACCTCTCTTACCACTCACTTTTCCATCATATATCTTTTTTACCATTCTTTCGTCACTCATTCTTTCGACGTGCCCAAACCATCTGAGCACGTTCTTCTTCATTCTTACTGTGACATCCTCGCTGGTACCTACCATCCTGCTTATTGTTAATTTTCACTGATTTCAATAAAAAGTTAAACCACAAAATATGTCGACATACGAGTACGACAACATTATTAGGTATTACCATGTTTTTCCTTTATTTATCTACCATAAAATATGTCCCACAATAGATGAATATGCTGCATTGTTTCATTTAATAAGCGTCAAAAATTAAACAAAACCGTGTACTGTATTGCAAGGACTTACATAATACGTGTTTTCATGCGACCCAGAATAAATGAGAGTGCTGTATCGTCGGACAAATCGAGAGAGGGGGGAATGCCCTGACAGTCATTATTTTTTGCTGTTACCTCACTTAATCGTAGATATCGTATAGTATGAGCTCTGTCAAATCTTTTTAATTTTTCATTTTGTTGAAGAAATAATAATAGTATATATGAAATAAATAGTCAAAATACAAAATTCGTTATCGGTTCTTGATAACGCTTCTTACCGCTTGGCTATAACTAAATCAGTGATTTTCTTGCTGAAACTTGCTGAAAATATTTAAATTTAGTAATATACTTATTTGATTTTGAGGACCGTCGTGGCGCAGAGGCGTAGCGTCTACCTGTAAACGCGACGGTTTGTGGGTTCAATTCCTACTCGGGGAAGATAGATTTTTCTATTTCCATTTTCTTCACTCTGGAAACTAGGCAAAGCGCAGCGTTAAGTTTCGCCACTTAACACGCAATGCCTTGAAAAAGGCGGAAAAGCAGGGATACAGAAAGCAGGGACTAAGCAACGAAGTTCCTTAACACTAAGTTTCTATGGTTCCTACAGTTCCCTCTGTCTACCCTGTCATGTGCGGGAAAAAGCGTGAAAACATAAAAAATGTATATACTTATTGTTTATCACATATACCTACAGACTTTCTAAATTTGCAAATGCAACACCAAGCTGTATAATATTAAATTACAAAGTTGCAATGTCTACGTTAGGGAAGAATCTAAAGCGTCAGCATCGAAACACTGACTCACATTTCATGGTAAATTCAATTATACAATTAATATTAGAAATGGCAGGTGTTAATGAATTTGTATTGTGTGTCTGGTATTTTATTGTAATACAACCTTGCATATTTTGTTTGTTTTATTATGTATTAATTATTATTATTTTGTGAGTTTCTGTTGTCGCAATACTAGCCAGAGCAACATAGTCACTTTAGTAATTTGCCTTGAAAATGAGTAAAAAGTCTACTCTTTAAAATAAGAATAAAAAATGATATTTTATTCTAAGCAGTTTCGAGTACAAGTTTATTTCAGAAAAAATACAACTACTACCCATTCCACTCATACTTCCCAAACCCATGCCTACAAGTAATAAATGTAAAAATGTATTACAATGTACGTGTTTGAAATAAACACTGATAAAGGCATATTATGTAAAAGGGCTATTTAAATGCGTTTGCTTGTTTTAGACGATCAAAATTATTCCTAAGGCGTGTTTGTTATTTATTATATTCTATTATCCCTTTGTCCACGCTATTGTGTACGGACATTGTTTTTCATTTGGCCTATAAAAGGGTTTTGTACTGCTGTAATGTTTTATCATATTGTTCTACTAGTCTCGCTATGCATACTTCAATGATAAGATTAGATTCAATACGTATTAAACATTCGATTGGAAAATAAAAAATATTATGTGAAAAATATTATCTATAACAATAAACGTTAATTCATATTATACAGAAATGCAGGCTCTTCCTATTGCATGCTGGCATGTTCCTACTTACAGTTCTATAACTTTGATACAATTGTGTTGCGAGGTACCAAATACAGTAAATTAATTGGCTGGCTTTTAATTTAAAGACTTAATTAATCTATACAATCTGAAAAAAAAATACAAATTTTGATGATTCTACGAAATCATTATAAATTATTTTAATTTATTTATTTTCTATTTAGTGAAAAAAAAAATAAAACGTTATATATATATATATATATATATATATATATATATATATATATATATATATATATATATATATATATATATATATATATATATATATATATATATATATATATATATATATATATATATATATATATATATATATATATATATATATATATGTATATATATATATATATATATATATATATATATATATATATATATATATATATATATATATATATATATATATATATATATATATATATATATATATATATATATATATATATATATATATATATATATATATATATATATATATCTGTGCTGTGCTGTGCAATCATTTATAAAATAATAATTTTCTCCACGTTAAGAGGGCTTGATAAACTGTTTTCAGGTGCACAATGGTGAATACAAAAATGTAAATTTATTTAAAAAAGATATATCCTGTCAATATATCACGAAACGACTATGTAGGTCGAAACCTTACTTGCATCGAATGAATGAATGTAAGAGGCCTTGTCGATGTTGTCCTTTTAGGGGAGTCTCCGTTGCAGACTTCTTAACTGTTTCTATAGCTTTCTCTTGTCCTTTTATATGAATAGAGTAATTTTACTAATTTCATTTTTAAAATTATTTGTATTCAAAAAAAAGAATCATTAACAAGTGTTGTAGATTTAAAAACATTTAAAACTTTATATAAATATAAACAAAATATCCTAATGAAACCATTTTAAGACTACATTTACTTAATAGTTTATATTAATGGACGTAATTGACGATCGTGAGTTCTCATGACCTTATGCAATAATCAAGTTTAAAAAATATATTCAATTAAATAAAACAATTTTCATCTAAGATAATATATTAAATCTGTGCCTTATAATAAAGGTAAAGTGTAAATATTTTGACAATATGATAACATAGCTCAGCTGCTTTCCCGAACCAAATTTACGTTTGATATAAAAATAACAGCTTTGTTAGTTATTTTGATGCCGACAAAATAGTGGCGTTCGAGGTCGTTCATTGCGGACAGATGTGATCAAAGTGGTAAAACTTTTTTATTATATTTTTTGATTTTGAACAAGAATAGTTGTCGCTAATGCTTTATTACTGTGGAACTATTTCTTAATGTCCACTAAAGAATTTTTACAAGCCATTATAAATATAAAATTGTAAATTAACCACACCTACTGAATTCTTATATATTATAATTGTCTTTGTTGTATTTTGAATATTTAAATATTAAGGAACCTTGATTTTCTAATGTTTATTTAACTAGAATGTTGGGTAAAACCCTGAGTCAGTCATGAAAACTACTGCTTAGCAGTCAGGACGTGGCTTAAGTGAAATGCAACCGCCATTCTCAACCTGCCAATGAGACACCTTTGTAAACAAAGCCCCGCCCACTAACGCGGTTAAGTTACATTATGTAGCTAGCCTAGAACTTACGTAAGGCCTAGATTGCCAATAAGTGAGGATAGACTGCCTTTTAAAATTTTAATTGGTAGAAAGCAACAACTCGTAAGCAATGTGTAATAAAATATGTGTGTAAAATTTTTGTTTAAGTTCAGTAAAGAAATTTAATTAACTTTAGACTTAGTACGTAATATGTATCTAAGGTTTTTATCTACATCCAAGACGTAACCCTATTGCCGGCCTCATGTAAACAAACATTAAGCAATAGAAACGGAAGCATTATAAAGTTTCACTATCTATAAACTCATTAGTTACTGTCAAATTCAATAAATTACTTGTTTTTGTAAGGAGACGATCATGTTACGAGATGTAAAAATGTATTATTAAATAACATTAATCAAATAAACAAGGTGACTACAGGTTAACCTTCAATTCACGAAACACCTAAAGAATCATAGTAAACATTTACAATATGTATAACAAACAAGTCTTTAGCTTACAGCTTTCAGGTCTTAGAGCTTTTCGAGCTATTACATAGAACGCAAGGTTACATATACTAATGTAAATCTTATATATAATGTAATTAATATTAAACAGATAATTTAAGAGCTTCTTATATAGCATATAGCATATAATATTTGAAAGCTAAATAGTGTACTAGTACTTAACAAAATACGCATTAATAAACATTCGGACGTAACTGGTTGTTATAGTCTAATTTTAAACAATATTTAATATGAATTGAAAATAAAATAACTGCGTCGTGTTCTGAAATTGGCAGCATAATTTTTAAAGCGGTAAATATTAATATTTAGTACGTTTATGACCTAGATGGATGACCTATTAATAAAACTGTAGAATTCGTGGGCGCGCGTAATGGATTTCCATTAAGTGAATTTGTTCATGAGAATATATCCGATTCGTTATCGTTCTTTCTGAGTGCTGGTTTCTTTGCTGATTATTTTTTCGTTACTTTATAAAAATATTTTTAGCTATTTTTCTTTAAGAATCATATTGTTTATTATATTCAAATAGAGAGTTTTCAAAATAATTGAGCTGAGTCTTTATTACAAGCTTTATTCTTCAAGCCATTAACTTTAGAAGTGCCATTAGTTAAGTTTTTATTATCATAAATTTACTATGGAAAAAGATTGTATATCAATTTTATTCTTTTTCTGTGATATAACGACCATCATGTCATCTTTATTGTCGCTGTACAGATAAAATAAACTTATTTGAAAATATTAGCAATAAAAGGTTTAGGTTAACAAATAAAGAGCATTTTGTTGAGTGTTACCCAATTTATTGTTTTAATTAGATTTTTAATATTATTAAGTTACTTGTTCTGTAATATTTTTTATGAATTTAACATTATTTTAATACTAATTTATCAATTACCACGTAATGGCACTGTAGCTTTAAAATTGTTCCTCAAATGCGTAAAATTTAATATATACTTTACCCACTCTAAAAGGAGCTGCAATACCCAGGCCGACCTGAACCAGCTCGGTTAATAAAAAGTCATCTACATAATATAAAACAAAGTTTAATGTAAGGATTTGTAAGTCATAGTCATATGAAACCCTATCTGTTATTACCTGCGTAGGCTTGAGGAGATCTTTTAAGATGTTTACTTGTCGGACAACGTAATTTAAAAGTAGATTTAGCAGTACTACTTGTTAGAGTCAACGTAGGCTGCTGTATACTAAAGAATCAACTTTTGTCTATATAAATGACGAACGCCCACGAATTCTGCAGTTTTATTATTAGATTATCTAGATCATAATAAAAGTATACTTTTATTATGATCTAGGTAACCTAAATATAAAATTTACTACTTTAAAAAATGATACTGCCGATTGTAATATACGGTGCGCAGTTAATTGTTCAACTTTTGACCGACGCGGGACGAATAAAGTCAATGTCAGCAATTTTTTTTGAATTGTAAACTAAATGAAAATCATAGACGGATCACTTGTGTCTAGAATTACTACCATTTGATATATTAACATATGTATAAGAAAGTAAACAGAGAAACAAATATTGAAGAATTCTTCAATAATTAATAATTACAATATAAAATAATTACATATTTTGTTTATCGCATATTATCGTATCCTGTATCCCATTTTAATGTGAATAGCTTCTACAAACTTATATAAAAAACGACACTGACTAATTTAGTATGCAAACATGTTTATTTTTATTAAGTTTTTCATTTTCCAATATTTTTTTAAACGACGATGAAACTTTAAATTAAGTGATGCTTATTGAAAGTAATTCTCTGTCCGCCCAACAATCACATTTGGCAATATTTTATGAACTTTTAGAAATCTCCTTAGAAATGTGTTATATCCTCGGAACACGTAAAAGTACGTAATAGGGAGTAGATTATGGTGTTTAGGGCGTACTCGGCATTAGTGTGTAGAGGCTATAAAATCTCATATACGACTTAGCTCGTAAAGCTGCTTCAATCAGTATCGCAATTAATGACTCCAATGAGGTCGTGCCGTACTTCTATTATGTTTATTATAATCGATTTTGTATTGTGTTCGAACATCGCTTCATAAATAAAACTATTTTCAGGTGATTGCGATCGGACATTATTAAGCTTATATATCTTTACACGACATTGTGGCAACATATAGTAATATATTATGGTGGTCAAATTTAAATTTAGTTCTTATTCATTAATAAAATATTTTTTGAATGTATGCACGTTACCAACGTATTTTATAGAAACAAGGATACTATAAATAATAATAAGGAAAAATATACGCTAAAAGGTCTTATATCTCGCAAATAACCTTAACCTAGTGAGTCTACAGACAGATGCGCGTTTTATTACGTTTTCTATTTTTTGTTATATTTCTAGTAAACTGTACAACTATTATATATATGAATGGATTATTTTCCTTTCTGAAACACCTACATATATCTACCTACATATAGATATCTCATAAGTAATTTTAGGGACAAGAAAGTGTAAAACCTTTTATTATATTATATAGCTTTTAATGTAAATATAAATCAACATAACTATATATTTCACTCTGTTATAAATATAGAATAATATAAAATATAACCTGTGCGTAATATTTTTCTTAACATGTCGGATGTTTTTCTCGATCCGTTCATATTTGCCCAACGTCTACCGGTAGTATGAAATTGAATTTTCAAGGTTTAGCATCAAATTAGCAGTTCGTTTAGATAAATATTTCAATGTGTTTTGTACATAGATCTCATGGCATACCTACTTTGTAACGCGACATCGGGAAAAATATGCTTGTAAAGTCGTATTAGGAAATTATGTATTCGAAAACTTGAATCGTCGAATATATTATGTATCAATTTAATGTATTTCAATATTTTGTACAAGTTTTAAGCGAAATAAAGCGATTTTTTATGAAACGGAAATAGTAAATATATTTTGTATCTGATTAAATCAGACGCTTTGCCATTTAGGAACGAAGGCTTCTTGGTTTACTTATCAGAACGTTCTGTTTTGGTTTTTAGTCGACAGTCGTTATATTAAAAGTGTAAACTATAGGTGCATATGTTCTCGAATACACCAAAATGATACTTAAAATCACAATTAAAACTTTATTTCTAGATGTCAACACATTAAGTCATAGCATATTATTTATTTTATAAATAAAAAATATTTTATTTTCACTAGTATTTAATGATTATTACTATAATGTGGAAACACAATTCATTAAACTACAAGAACAGTACAGGAAAATTTCGGTAACTTAAATTTACTAAATTTATGTTAATTATAGTTACATATTATTTAATTTACTTTAAAAATGACTGCTTACATACTAACCTATCTGACAATATACTAACACAAATGTGTTCCGAAATTATACAAACATACGTAACCCCGACTACGGAATTGTAAAAATTAAAGAGATTACTTTTGATTATTTATAAGGTATTGTTGTGTGTTTAATTTCCAAGTTGTTAGCGGCCACAATATGATTTATAAATACTTACATTTTGTTCAACAGTGACATTCAATAATCGTAAGGCATATTTGAGTGTGGGCTGCAGATTAGGATAACCGCAATATAGGCCACGATGAGACAAGGCTGCCTTCATATATCTTGCATATGCAGTGATTGGATAATGGAATTATTTTGAGAATTATATTTTTATATCTATACTATAGACTTATTTTATTAATTGGCTAATAACCACAATAGAACATTAAGAAATCGTTACATCGTTTGAAATTAGCTATATAGATTGCACTATCGATTTATGTTGTACAAATAATACTTAATGACGTTAAAAAAATCAAACATCACACCTTTTTTGATTTGTTAAGTCAAAACATCCTCAGGTCAAATTATGACATGCACTTGTCACTTTATTGCATCTCGCATAAGTATTGTGACAACATGATTACTAAAGAAATTTATTATCACTTGCATGACCTTATATATGAGCGGCAACGCCTACATATTAAATCTTAATTATATTTTTTACATCTCAACTTTCTATATTTATTTTATTGTATTCTATAATTATTACCTGTAATTGGTGTCTATATTCAATATTATGTTAAAAACAACCAATATATCTTTATTTTATTAGTAATAATATACATTTTAATAGACAAAAAATATTCTTTTACTTTTTTTATTAAATATTCTTTTAAATTTTTTATTAAATTGAACCAAATTTCAATCTTTAAACCGTCAAAAAAAAATACAAAGAATTATCGAGCTCAGTAGTAATGTGCCTAACGTACATTTATGAAAGGTTTAGACGGTACGTGACTGCCTCAGGGAATATCTTAATGAAACATAAACATTACGTCCAATGTATTTGCGTTTAACTTTAATACGTCACGATTTCGGGAAATATAGCTTTTGACTAATAGTAATTTTATTTAAATGTATATATTTATGCCGGCTTGAAATGTCTGACACGTGCACGCAATAATTGTCAGTACAAATCTATGTAACTCATTGTATTAAATTGTAAGTTTATTAATCTTAAAAATTAGTAATAAAATAGGTATGCACTACAATTATTCGAGGTTATTTTTATGTATATTTGGCTTTTAAAAAATAGATTTTTATATCTTAGACTTATCTTGTTTTGCATAAAATTAAAATATTTATGTCAAATGCGTCATAAATCTCGAGATTATAGCTACATTTGTACCTAAACCGAAAATCACAACATATTTTGTGAATTCAACTTCATTTCTTTTCAATTCTTTGATCGGACTTTTGTTAGCAATAAGGGACATTACAACCGGTTCCACGCCCACATGAGCTTAAACATCTGCGAAAGTTCAAATATTCGATTACAATCTTGCTACTTTGGAATGAAATCGTGCTTGTACATTGTATGAATAATATAGGAAATATACTTTTATCATTTAATCGTTCCAAAATAGATATACTTATGTTGATAACCTTGTATAATTTTTTTAAAGAAAGCCTTAGGAAAGTGAAACATATCTATAAAAAATTAAACAAACGCTAAATTTATATATACAAACTAGGCAGACGTTTACCTACCTACTTTGTATACAATAACATTAGAATATAACAGAAGACCTATTTAAAAACACCGTATTATCTATACATAATAGTTCCAAGTAATTTAAAAAATAACATGATCTCAGTTTTAATTTAAAATATGATTGTTAGTAAGTCAGTTTTGCGGTTTAATAATTCCCTTGCATTGTGAATAGGACGAGTGTTTTGTTTTCCTTAATTTATAACCGAAATTGTCCATTTTACAATATAAATACGCACATGATGTTACATTAATCATTTATTATTTATGATGATTACTAGATTTTCAATA
The DNA here is from genome assembly GCA_037178615.1 of Dione vanillae. Lineage (NCBI taxonomy): Eukaryota > Metazoa > Arthropoda > Insecta > Lepidoptera > Nymphalidae > Dione > Dione vanillae. Next base: position 222,253 of record JAZFAU010000074.1, read on the forward strand.
AGAGCCGTTAGCAAGCTTGGCCTCCGTTGGGCTTTAGTTACTTTTAACGAAGATTTAAAATTCGATTTTTTGTTTGTATTGGACGACCTCTAATACGTTCTTCATTACAAATATTCAATATTGAACGAAAATAGCGTTTACATGATTCAATGAATATCTGAGAACAAGTTGCAAATAAAATTATATAAATTCTTGTTCATATTGTAATAGATATTTAATAACAGATACCACCAATATCTAATAACAGATTATTAAAGTACAAGTAGATAGATGGATTGATGGAGGACACACTGTTCCAAGAGGAAGATTTATAACATATATATGTACCTACAATATAGCAAATATTAATAACTACAACTCTATTGTAGAGTTGTATTCATGGACTAAAAGTTATTAGGAATATCGAGGATAAAGTTAAATATAATATTTTTATGATCGCTAGAAAGAAAAATAACGACAATGTGTTCCACTAAAATTTCATAATTTTTGCTATCCATATACTTAATTATACTATGTTTTTACTACACAAATATTGTATCGATATAAATAGTAAAACATTCTTTATAACCTATGGGGTCCTTGCAGAACGTTTCAAATTAGATGAAAAGCATCATATTAGCAGATTTTCTGAAATGGTAAAAAATTGTGCAGGCAAAGAAATTCAAACGTATTAAACATTTCTACTTTAGTATTTTTGTGTTGCTAGTTTAATTGTAGTCTGGGAGCTTTGACGTCCAAGGTCAATTTACGGCTGTCAGTCAACGATGGTGTTTAGAAAAAACCTTTTATAATCTACTGATTATAAAAAGATTTTATATATAGTCGCTATATACTGATAAATATAAAGTTTACATGACTATATCATTATGTAAAATTGGATAGTTATTATGCATAAAATATTTGTACATAAATATCTTCTTCAAGATTAAATATCTAACTTTTCTACATAAGCTTCTAGGTGAGTTTTTAGGAGTTTAAAATTCAGTTTTTATAAATAAAATATTATATATAAATTATACTACCTAAGTATTATAATTACTAAGCTTAAAAACACATCTAATAATCTTTGTATTTATGGTATTTATATTTTTGCTTGCAGTTAGAATGATGATCACGAATCACAATTATGGCGAATTCGTCTCCCTCACATTATTATATATAAATTATATCTATATTTCAGTTGTTTACTTTTTAAACCTATTACATCTACCCAATTTTATCAGTGTAATGTGAAAAGAGTAAATTAAACTCCAAAATATGAGAAAAAATATATAAAATTGTTTTCCATTTTTTATTATTTTTTTATTATTATAAATTATATATAAAAAAATATATTCATTTATATAATAATAATTTTAGAAAACATAACAAAAATGATTATATTAAAAATATATGTTTTTTTATCACTCTCTCTATTTTATATTTTAAAATAGAAATTGGACACCTTAATATAAATGGGACAATAGGACTTAATAATTAGTTCATCGCTTTGCGAAGCTCCAGGTATTATCATTTATTGGTTTCCTGTCATAAAATGACCGAGGTTGCAACTAAATTGCAAGTCGCGATCAATACTTTTTGTTTTTCCGCATTCATACGTGTGACTTCAATAATATTGAAATAATTATATTTATATATTTATCTTATTAAATATCAACCGTACAATCTATATCAACTTAATTTATTTAATTTATGGTATGTATTTAAATTTAAGTAAAATAAATTGACTATTTTAGCTTAAGTTACAATTTTTGTTACAATTCGAATTGTAATACAAATTTTGATCGTCATTACAAAATAAAGTGCAATTAAATTACTTATGTAGTGTATTTATACCTAATTTAAGAGGACAAACAATAATAAATGCATTCCTAAAGTAACGTTATACCAGACATTTTACAATTTTACGAGATACTTTGCTTACTATGTTTAAGTTCTTGAGTACACATGATTTATCCAATGTCACAATCGTTTAGCTAATAGTATAATTTTTAAAGTTATTCGTGCAACAATATGTTTGAGTCAAATCTGATACGTCAATCGTGACTGCACTGAGTGGGCATTAAAGGTAATAATGATATGAAATGTTGAAGGTTAAACAACATATTTTATTGATAAATATTTTATATTATTATAAATAGTATTTAATGCTAAGGCAAAGCTCATCTGTCAATGTATTTTTTTTATATTACGAGTTCTCTTTGGAAATTAGCTTTAACAGTGGTAGTTAGGTAGGTAGGTATCTTCAGTGCTATAATAAAACCTAACAAGTAATACGTTTTTAAATATTAGTATTTTTGTTTTTTGTAAATGGCAATGTCTTGATGTATGTTATGTAAGATTTTTAATCAGTACAAGCTTTACCTTATAGTAATTTAAAATTATAAGTTTCTTTTGTATTGTAGTTATTTTTTTTTAAACTTATGAATCCAGTGTAATTAAAAAATTAATAAAAATATTGTTTTAATATACTTGCAATAAGGCATCACAATAGATTTATTTTAGCGTAGTTTTAATACAATAGACTTAGATTTATATTTATTTTGAGTGTCCATTGCAATTAGCGCGATATCAAGATAAGATAATATCGAAACAGAGTTGGTTTTTGACAAATATTATTCATAAGTCAATCGACTATGTGGGTGTCAATATTGAATGTAAATTTTTTCGTCTACAACTCAACAGACGCGAAAAACGAGTGAACAATACGTTGCCAAACTTCCTTTGTTCCTTTTACGCGGTGTATAAGTGTATATATAAAAACCGGCACTAAATTATATGGTAGAGGATTAGATTATAAAAGCAGATGCGACACAAAAAATACAAGTGCAAGAATATTGTGAGAAGGCTTTAGATATATTCAGATATAATACAAAATATTTAAATTGATAAAACTGCTTATAAAATATGTGTTCATATATATAATATATTTTTGTGATACAACAAATTAAACACACCTGTCATAATAAAATATTTTATTATATTTAAGTAATCTATACAACGTTATTACTAACAATTATTATGTTATATAATATAAATTCATATTAGGGTTAATTGCTATTAATTACTTAAAATGCTGTAAGCGAGTAGAAAAGTATATTCTTTTATATATTTATATACATATGTATTTACATGACTAAGTATCTACATATGTAGATATAGATATTTTCTTATATATTTTCCTGAAAGAATTGTATATAGCGTTATTTTTCATCAAAACGTAGCTCAGAGAGGTAGATTATACTATTAATGATTCGATACATCTGTTAGTTGTTCTGTAGCTTGCTTGTGTGTGTCCGATAGCGCAGAGTCAGGACACACCCACATCGAAATTATACTCGAAATTTTTTGCTTGCCAAAGGTTTTCAAGGACAGGTTATAATAAACATTATATTTTAATATAACACCTTAATAATTTTATTACTTTTCTCAATAAATAAGTAAGTAAATAGCGTCTTTTTCGTACTGTTCGAGCATACGAACTCTACATGTAGAGACGTTGTAGACTGTAGTGTGTGTGAAGCACCCGACGCCGAAATTGCGGCTGATACTTTTTGCCCGCTGTCGAGTGTCAAGGACACACCTCTGTTGCTACGTTTGGAAACAAGTTAAAAATATCTCTCGGTTTAACTTTAACATACAAATAATTGCAAATTTACGTCTGATAATATGTTTAATAGGATGTTTTTGTTTTAGTTACTGCATATGTTTTGTAATACACGTTTTTTTCTTTTCGTATAATGAAATCAATGCGAAAAATCTTGCGAAATTCTTAATATGTAACATAAATACTAATAAATCAGTTATTATTAAATCAATTTGCGTATCTATATATTTAAACGAAAATAATATTACAAACGTTAAACTTAATGGCCAGAACCAGTCTCGAACGTTGATTAGAAATGTACAAATAGAGCAATACAATTTTAATTCTATATAAATTGACCGTGAATAATTAGTAAATACGTTTTATCCGCCTTAATTAGTAATTGATGTATATAGTTTTATTTTATTGACTCGCCCGCTACACAGGTGATTTCAATGGGTATCATTTTATCAATAGATACCGGAATTTTATAGATTATGAAAGTTATTTAAGCTTTTAATTGAATATTAAATTAGAAAAACAGAACATTATAAAGATAATCTTTGCTCTATAAAATTATAATTTATATATTTATTACATGTTACAACTGTAAGTAATAAGTATTAATATATAAAAGCAGTTTTAGATAGTAAAAATGAAATGAATAAAATATGTTGTTGTATATTGAAATTCCAATATAATTGCTTAATTTAAACTAGTTTTATTTCTTCACTAAGTGCACTGAAATACTTAATTAGGTACTTAACATATTACACTAAGAAAGCATCACGATAAAGCGCTTTTTTTCAATTTCTGATTCTGATTTCTTTTAGTAAATAAAGAATCTAACGTCACATTCTTTAAAAAAAATATTTGAATCCACGACTATGCGAGTTCATTTAGATACTTGATAACTGTGCTACTATGACGTCGACTGATTTTTTCATATTATAGTATATGTACTATGTATATCTTTATACAAATTTATTTTTTATCAAATACCTAGTATTTAATTTCATGTTTCTACCCATATAGCTTTACATTCCTCACAAATCGTTCACGATTTGACAGATTTTATAAATTATATTAACTCGATATGGTTAAGGTTATTCAATCAATCTTGGCTAGTTAGTAATAAATGAATATAATAATCGTACAACTATTATGTACGCGAGCAAAAACTGTTTATGTTATTTAATACGTTACTTTAGCTATACATTTATTCACTTACTAAAATATTTATCAAGTCTTCCATCTCGTTATAATATTTAATATTTTAAATTGAATAAGACAAAAGAAAAGAAAGCAGAGACTAAGCAACGGAATATCTTAACACTAAGCTCGTACGGCTCCTGCAGTTCACTCTGCCTACCCTGCCATGTGCGGGATAAAGCGTGAAACTAAAAAAAAAGAAGTAAGATAAATAAATAAATATAAAATAATTAAAGAATTCAAAACCTAATATCAAGATATGCGTGTCGATGGCGGAACTCAACGCCGCACTTTGACACACATTAGTCACACTACAATCTATATTCCACAATGTCGCGATTTCAATAAAAAATAGTTTGGTTTTAATAAAGTAAAAATGTAATTCTCAACATTCTTTTTTGCATTTCTTACTATCCAATCCAATACACCTCTTTCAGTTTCTTTCTTGCAATTAAATCTTCAATTAATTTTAATGTCTTAATGTAATTTGTAATTTTTTTGACAAATATATATTCATTTAAGTATATAGCATTATAATTTTGCATTTTGGTACATATACAGTACATAGTGTAATAAGCTTGACTAAAAGCTTCAAGTATTTATAAATTTAATAAATAACTGTTCAGCAAAACTTATATAGAATATTAAAACTACATGTTAAATAACATACATATGCGCATTCATGTATCACGGTGACCTTCTCTTTCCTATTAAGCTACGTTCATTCATTATTTTACGACCACTTATTATTTTATTTAATGCTCAAGGGCTTTTACCATTTATTTATACTAAAATTATAAACGCATTTTTCTGGTGTTAACGTTATTACAAATTTTATAATAAAAATTACAATTATTTCGAAATAATGTGTACAGTTCAATGTAAACAAATTACGTACTTTGATGGCAGATGTAAGAATTTTAATTACTAATTTAAAGTACCTCTTTTAATGTCGCCTCGTTTATAACTATGTACTTATGAAACTAATGCAATTAAGTTGACATATACATATATATTATGTAGGTATGTAGTAAACGGGCGCGGCGGAAAGTAGGTTACCTATTTCTCATTGTTGCGAGGATAAAAAGTCGACTGAGCGTCTATTTGAATGTGATTTAAGCCGTTTTAGAAGTACTGCGGCCTCTTTTCCCTCAAGAAGCCAAGCTTAGACAGATATCGTACTGCCTGTTCATCCTTATTGTATATCTTGAGGAGGGAAAGAGAGGCAAGAGCGTCAACGTACAATCGAGGAAAGCCATTATACTCAGTTATTTCCCCCATTGCTGAAGAACAAATCTCATGCTATTTTCAGTGAATACTTTGCAATTTCTACTTTCAAGAATTGTCAACATTAAATAAAAACCTACGCAATATTGGCCGGATACATTTATTTTTCATTTTGCTTTTAAGGGTACGGACGTCCTACTGGCTGTCATTAGCATACTATATGGTTATATCGACCCACGCGTCGAGAACAACTTTTATTATATGCTATGTTAAAATCCTTTCTTGCATTTCAATTTTTTATAAGGAAATTCGGCGGAGTTGGCATTTTTAAAAGCTTTCTCTAATTTTATTCAACCGTTTTCAATGTCACACGACATGTGCCAACACGTAGTATTTGTGCAGATGTTTCGTTTACTCACCAAATAAATGATGGTCGGCTACCAATAAGAAAATCAACATTGCTTAAAACACATCGGCTTTTTACACTGCCTATACACTTTTGTGTGTAAATATTTTATCAGCAAATATTAATTAATATTTATACCAACTCCAAATGTCGCCGTATCAAAGGTATTTTCGATTTAGTTACGTGTATCGAATATAATGAGTTTATTATGACAATAGGCTTAGAGCCAATAAATCAATTTGAGATAAAATAGATATAGGGAGTGGCAATCCAAAATACCTACAAGCTGTTTGAACCTTGCAGACGACAATCTATTAAACGACATCAAATTATATTTCTGCTGTGTTTACAGAATATAATACAAGTATACAAGTAGGCTACTTCGTCTCGGTGCTTTATTGTTTTACGTGACAGATACGACTGCAGCTATCTACATATGTAGGTACAGAACAGTACAGATGCCAGGTCAAGGTGCCCCACAGCTTTCGAACCGCATAACTATATAGGGAATAAGCGTATTTAGCTCCCGTTTTAATCGCATTTGCGGATCGCGTTTTCGGTCACGGCGTGTCCTAGTTGTGCAGTGAGCACCCAATTTCCACACAATGTTGTCAGAGCTAACATCGATATCGTGGTTGTTAATGGCTTAATCCATGCATGCCCTTGTAGCCGTGATCCGCACGATACCGCGCCCGCCCGAACAATGGACAAGACGACTCGTCATACGGAAGAGCGTTAAAATGTGTCGTAAAAAGCGCTAGTTTCAATTTTATAGCGCGTACAATTGATGCTTGTAAAAAACTATTTTATTGGAGGCATATCCTGGCCGCGAGGTCGCGATGCTCGGATAGCTCTAATTAAAAACTCGCAGCCAGCGCTTGCGAAAGCACAACAGCAGATTGCGAAATCAAAATTTGCCCTTTAAAGATTTTTACTGCGCATTAACGTACGAAATTTTTTGTATACGAATAAACAAAAGCAAAATTTATGGTTAAATAAGTACTCATTTGAGCTTTTATTATTTACAGACCACTCAACCGCGTTACCATCGTTACCTCCCCGTGAAGACTTCTAGCCGCAAGTGTCGAGTGCCATCGGGAACCAGTTTACCACAATCAGTGATATTTAGCTTAGGACATAGTGATAGTGTAAAATCGTGATATAGACTTAATTAAAGCGTTAACCGTTAGTTTTAGTGCGAAACGTAACCAAAAAGAAGCGAAGCTGGCTCCTTATAAGGATATAATGAACTCGTCGAGCATTAGCTCAGCTGTGCCGACGATTAAGTGCGAAGACACATCTCCGTCGCCGACTGCCGCCGTAGGCACCGAGGGAGAGCCAGGCGCATATCTTAGTGTGAACGTTAACTTGAGCGCCGCCATGATGAACCTCCTCGCTGCGGAAAACGCAGGCACTACTACCTTGCGTACTCCCGAGATAGTGAACGATGTCATCACCATGACGAACCCTCTGGACCAGTACAATTATGACAAAAACAGTTTCAAGGTAAATTGCAATAACTAACTAACATACATAGATTTACCCATGATCAATACATTTTCAATTAAAATATAATGAATAATATTTTAATCTCGTACATTGGCAATATAAACTAATGAATACCCTCGTTGGTAATGTTATGGTCACGTCTCACACAAATCATCAACGCATAAAATTATATTTAATATACGGGAGATAAATAAACTTGAAATACAAACAGTAGATTATGTAATTGGCTAGAGCGACCGTGAAGCTTAACTCTAAGTATGACCTAGATAAGTTAACATTGCACTTAAGATATAGTGATAGATTAAACAAATTCTCTAGAAACAATCGACTGTAAAATTGTAATGACACGCAAATTTTATTGGAACTCCTAATAGTTTACCGCAAAGAGCTAGAACTAATTTCTAACCTTGCACTTTCAATTTGTAAATCGATCAAAATGCAAAAGAGATCCTTGCTGTATTTAGGTCTGTTGCACGCGAAATGCTCGTTCGAATGCAAAGTGAGTGTATTGAATGTTTGCCAAGAATTAGCCACGTAACGCCACGTGACCATTAATCGTCATTATAAACATTGGATAATTGTAAGTGCCATACATTTGAGGTCGTCTACCTAACCGACACTGAAACAGACTGACAGACGCCAGGGATCTTCGATTAAGTTAGCTAATTATCTTTATACCGCTACAGTTTGTACTTGCAACTATATTACGATTTATTTTATTAACTATTGTCATTAGGGCTGCATATTACGAGCTGGAATGTAGAGCGTGAAATGATTTCGAACAAAAGGCTAATCTGATGTGACACATTGTAATTATTGTTAGATGTTATTGTCGTATTTGCATATCCGCCGGTAAATTATATAGTAAAAATTTAAAAGCAATTATTTTTATCGACACGGGATAAAATATATGTGAATTGTGTTGTCTCCTCTATATAAATTTATGGCATATTATTTTGTTTACTTCAAGTACTTTACGTAGGTATTTATTATTTTAGAACGATTAATTTTATATACAATGGGACTGGCAGATTTCGAACTATTATATTACAAATTTTTTACCAAGTATTATTTTAAGGATTTATATTAATTAAAATTATTTTTATTAAATTATTTTATATTCAAACCAAATTCGATATACCCTAACTCAATCTATTTCAATGAATATATAACAGTGTAACCGTATAATAAATTACTTTAATAAACATGTTGTCCGTCAAGAACATACTTTGTCCATTTAACAAAGGGGCAGTGACATGAAAAGCGTTCTAATAAGTTAGATGTTTCCTACTTACTGTACTACTTTATAAAATCCGAATATGAGCTTCGTATTTCTTTAATTTACTGAAAAGAGATAAAATAGAAAAATTAAAATTAAAATAAAAAAAAACTGATACAAATGCTTAAAATTGTTACATAATAATTTAAAAAAAAAATCAATTACCATTCTATTTTCTACCGTCCTCTTCCAAACTGTATAAAGAAAAAAAATTATGTGGTAAGATACATGTATACTTACTACATCCGGCAAAGTGCGAAATTTGAATAATTGTAGACCATTTTTATCATACTTAGGTGCCAATTACGTGCTTTGTTATTTGAATTTACTAGATATCATTTTATTATACTATACACCATTTCAATATATATTGGAAAGGTTTACCTTTATTAATATATGTTTTTTATGTTGCAGAACGTAAACTGCAACGACTCTAATTCGTCGATGTCTAACAGTTCGTCAGCGACGTCGCCAGCATCAGGCACTCCGCCTAGTATACAAAAGGTAAAAAAATCTATTGTTATGTTATAATTTTACTCTGTGCGTACTGGTGATGATTGAATTAATATACATGATGTATATACCGAATGACATATGAATTTAAAAATATTAAATTTAATTATTTCCTCATTACTAAGTGTAAGCTAATTAAAAAAATGTTTGAAATCTGTCTCCTACATATTTTTGCATGTTTTTTTTTCATACACATAAAGTATAATATATATAGGCTATATCGTCAGTTCGTTTATTCTAGAAATTATTCAGTAATAACACTTTACTTTACCATGTTACATAAGTATTTTTGTCATTTTCCAAAATGATACTTACATAGAATATTTGAGGGTTCATTCAGCTGAATATAAATTAAAGTTATTGATCCGTCCTAGCGTAGAAGCGTAGCGTCTACCTGTTAAGGCGACGGTTTGTGGGTTCGATTCCCACTCGTGGAAGATGAATGTTTCTATTTCCATTTTCTTCGCTTTGGAAACTAGGCAATACGCGGCGTTGAATACCGTCACTCAATACGCAATGCCTCGAAAAAGGTGGAAAACAGGGATGGAGAAAGAATGGACTAAGTAACGGAGTGTTTTAACACTAGGTTCGTATGGTTCCTCCAGTTTCCTCGGCCTATCCTGCCATGTGCGGGATAAAGCGTGTAGACAAAAAAATGAAAAAAAAAATGTATTGGAAAACGTTTCTATTATTCGCGTTTATTTACACTTATTAGAGTTTCATTGTAATCAATTTTACACTCAATAAATATACTTTTTGTTACCAACTTAAACAATGGACGGACGTTATAATGTGAGAAAAAACTCCTTTATTATATAAGTAAAAAACTACGATTGCATTTGTCGACATTATCAAGATAAAATGATATACAACTAAGACACATTGCTTGACCTTGGTACTAACGTCCGATCGAGGTAAACCAAAAGTAATCATTATAATAAATTCATAAAAATTTATCTTACAATATTTACTTTTAAGCGACTTTTGATATGACGATAAACGTCCACAAGTTGTTAATCAAAGTCGTGAGCCTCTTAATAATTCATAAATAACATTGTTTTTTTTTTTATATAGACGACTTATAAATCGATTTTTAATAAAGTTAAACTATGTTTTAATGTTTGTAAGGTTAACGAAATGTTTCGTGACTTTAGTAATTCGTTTTGTATAACAGCACGCCTGACTTTTAATTAACTAATTTATAAAATTGTCGTACAATATTAACAAATGAAAATTGTTTTGAAAATTAAACCTAATTATGAAGGAAACTAAAAATAATATTATACGGTATTATGCTCGAGATGGAACATGTTACATTTACGTATGTCGAAAACTATAAATTAAAATAAATTTTTATTTACGTAAATGTTATCTCATTATATTTGTAAGGTACAACAATATTTTTTGCCAAGATACTAAGGAAACATGTACGGTAAACGAGAGATATTTGTTTTTCAATTCCAATATATCAGGCCGAAACATTTTCTGTTAATGTCACATATTGTCGTATATTGAGGATATTACAAAACTCTAATTAGTGTATTTTTTAAAATTTAATATCAAATATTATTTTTATTATAAACTGCTTTAGTATGTAATAACTAACAAAATAAGATATCCTAAGTAGTAATTAATGACTTCCGTTTAAAAAAGAAGAATATGTAATTCTTTCCAGACGTGTTCGGAACTGATAAAAGCTGGCTTAAAGCTGTCGATAGAGTCGAAAAGAAAGATGTCCGGCAGTGACACAGATATGAGCGTCAAAAGAATGAAGAAAGAAGAAAGTGACGACGACTATGACAGCAGTCATACGCAAGCACCTAAAAACGAGGTAGTTTGATTTATTTTAATTTTATAAATCTAAAAAATATGTTTCGATAATAATATCGTAATTTTAGCTTCATATGGCGATTGGAAAATTTGGTGTTATCTGGATTAAATTTTGCTTTTTCTCAATTTTGCATTAAAAATGCAAATATTTCTATATCTATAACTATATATAGCGACAATAATACAGATATGTATGTATTAATAACAATCAAACATCCTTATCAATGCCACCCACCAAGAGTAGGGCTAGAGCCTAGATCACAGACGAAGGTCGATATGTAGCGCAACAAAACTAAACTAATTTTATAGCGACCGGCAGCATTATAATTCAACGGTTTTATTGAAGTTTTACGAGCTTACAAAGAAGCTTGGTATTGCAGACGCGGTTATGTTCGTGACTGAACTTCCCGATGGAAAGCTTGATGACTTGACGATGAGAAATTATTATCATTGGAAGTCAGTTTGCAAGCGATCGTTGCATTCAGAGCATTCAACTGAATTAATTTAATGGAAACCTTCATATAATAAACTTTATGGATTTGTTTTTCCTGTAGACATTGAGAATACCTATTTAGTGCATATACGAAGTTTCGCAAAATTAAAATAATTTGATTCATGTTATTGATGATAAATGTTATGGATTAAAATATAAACAACTAGTATTTTGTATATTAGAATTAGATTACTATTAGAATCTGTGTGGCAGGTTTTATCGGGGACTTACCATGCGAATTTATTACATTGAATGTTAGAAACTTGATACCGAGCTGGAACGATTAAACAATTTAATATTTTTTACAGTTAACCCTTGAAGATGAAGAACGCAGACGTCGAAGAAGAGAAAGAAATAAGATAGCAGCAACAAAATGTAGGATGAAGAAAAGGGAGCGAACTGTCAACCTTGTGAACGAGAGCGAAGTATTGGAAAGTCAAAACATTGACCTTAAAACACAACTAAAAGTACGTAAATATATTTTTTTATATTTTATTAATATTCTTTTATATATTTATATTAGATTCATACTTTATTCCTGGTGAGGTAGCCAGAGGGAACGGAGCCTTATACGCTATGGTCTCTACATACCTTCTTCGTTTCGGCCACTGTCACGAATCCACATGTTATTACATGCTCTTTTTCCAGTATCATTGACACTACTTTTAATTTAATTTGAAAGCTTGTAGCTAAACAATAAGTAATATTTTTACTAACATGTAAAGAAATAAGAAATGTTTTATCTAAGTACTGTAACGACGCGGATACAGGGTTATCAGCTGCCTCGTTTGTGTTCATTTAAATGTTAATAGAAATACCAATTTTGATAAGGAGCCTTAAATTAAAAGAAAATTAGATATATTAATATTTATTAAAGTATTCTATTACACTATGTCGTATGTAGCATGGATAGTCTTATCGGGGCCGGCAAGGTGAATTCTTGAATAACGTAATTTTATATCAAACAGAAATATGTCGGGTCAGTCGGATCTAAACAATGTTAAAGATATGTATATGACCTCCACTGACCTACTACATAAAACCGTCATAAATTTTAATAAATAACATTAGTCTTGTATCAAACAATGTATAACACCTCCAATGAAATGAAATATAAAGATAATAAAATATAAAAATAGCAATAATAATGTATTTGTTTTCAGGATCTAGAAGTGCAAAAGCGACAATTAATCGACATGTTGTCAATGCACGCAGCGTCATGCGTCAAAAACAACTCAAACGCGCGTGCATCACCCACAATGCCATACAACGCAGCACGGACGTACGAACCAACAACATTCCCTGTATTCGAAGCCCACTCTCCATACATTCGACCTGAGTCAGCCAACATTTTAGCTTCCAGCTACACGTGCCCAACTCCAATAAACGATTCCATAGAAATATCTTCGCTAGAGTCATCATATTTGACACCTCAAAGCTTAGATGATTATAACAGACCAGACAGCGTGTTGAGCATTCCTCCTAATGCCGAAGCGAGTTATATAACAACAGATGGTTATTTACCAAAAGCCACAATCCTCGGCCCAATAGAACCAGAAGCTGAGTACTACGAGCCAGAACTTAACTACGCATCCTCACAGCAATGTCATAATTATCCATCCAACATTCAAGAAACACAAAATAAGATCACTAACAGTCTAAACGATGGGTGTCTCGTTTGAATATTAGCTATTTACTTTAAATATTCTTTTTGGCCATTATTTCTCTATTACATCAATATGAAATTTGTTATAAAAAGACCTAAATTTAGTTTAACTTTCGATATATTTCATATCTTTTTTGATTTGTCTCATCGGTCGTCGGAAAGGTATTATTTCGAAACGAAATCGTATGTCTACTGTGTAGAACAACAATGTAGATTAGTATGGAGTCTTAACGTTAATGTTGTAAAATATAACAGTCACAGAAATAAATTTTGTTGGCAATGCGGTCAAGAAATTAAAAAACAAACATCTATATACACAATTTAATTAATATGTTAAAATTGACAATTTTAACTCCACGTATTTATTATTTTAATATTTCAAGTGTTGTGAAATAAGGGCACCGTTGTCGTGTAACATTCTATAGAGAACTGTCCAACAGTCCTTAGTAGGTAGGTATACATATATTTTATTTTATTTTTACTTTAGATTAACTCTAACATTACAGCATTATACTACGTAAGTTCTATAATTTTGCTTTGATCTGTACAAAATATTTGTCAAATTTAGATCTGACTATTCGATTATGGTACAATAATTACAATTAACTATAATTATTCACCGTTTTACAGCAAAGTTGCATCTCAAAAAACTCTATTTTTTTATGTTTTTTAAAAAGTGAGTATTTTTGAGTAAGTTTATATTTCTCTGCAGACGCCATCTTGTCTAGTCGTTGTTACTGACGTCATGAAATGGAAACATCACAATAAAATGTTAGCTGTCTATCAAATAATTAAAAGCTGTTGAAACTCCGTATATTTTATTAAACAGATTATATTGACATATTATATTTTGAAATATTTGTATATCCATATTGTATGTGGCACACGTGGCTTAGATATAAGACGCTTTAACTCAGGATAAGTCGTGGTAATATAAATTGTTATGGATAAATTACTTAAGTTTAGAAATATTGCATATTCAGCTTAAATTACTAATGATAAAAATGTATAATATCGATAGAAACACTAAGTGTATTGGACGGAAATCGTAAAAAAGTGCCTGGTTTAAAATGTAAAGAAGTCCTTAATCATTTTTTATCTGTGTCGTTTTAAAAGCCATACATTTGAAAAATGATTTAAATAAAAATGCATAATAAAATACGGCGCAATTTATTATATAAGATTTTTTGGGTCACAGTTGTTCCAAAGCAGTGCCTTTACAACCAGTGAAGCTAGTCTTTCGGCTGCCAACGTATAACGGCATGGTCAGAGCCAGTCGCGCAAGCATTTATATTTATATTCTTGTGATAAATTAATTAACGTTTGTTCAAATGTTAAGAAAAATATATCTTGTTTATTTGCAAAAGGTGAATTTTATTTTTTATTGACTTAAAATATTTGTTCAAAATAAAGAATTTATTTTCTTTCTGATATATTTTCTTCTATTAACAGTTGTAAAAATTTAAGAATCATTTATTATCACAAATAACAAATAAATTCACCTTTTTCAAATTTACCAAAATAATATACATTTTAACATCCTTTTAAGCTAAATTATATGAGTTTTAGTACATCTAAATCTAAACGTCGATTGTTCTCGTTGTTTACTTATATGAGTGTTTATAATACGTTTTCATGCCGAGAGCGGAATGTTTATATACCGTCGTAGTAATCTTACATTTAAGATTAACTTTGTAGGGTATAAGTATTGTAAGAAAATGCTCGATTTATTTCGGTAAAACCAATTTAAGTTTACTTTGCAAAGTTAGTGATGACTATGTATTGTTGAAGTGTTACGAATATTTTATTACATAGTTAAGAGGTACAATCTTCGTTGTTTCACACATCTGTGAAGTATATTTTTTATTCATATTTCATAAAGTATTAATTGCGTTACCTAATTAGTCTGTATTTGTTTTCCAGATTGCAAAATATTTTATTTTAACAGATTATAAATAAAATAAGTATATCCAGTAAGTGCCTAAGCTACTAAGCCTTCAAATTGATTACTTATACAAGATAGATAAGTATATACCTTATTATAAATATAAGATCGCTTATTTATTTACTGACATTGAATATTTTGATATATGTATTTAATAACAAGATAATTGTATTGTAAAAGTGTATACTTAGATGATAAAATAAATAATTGTAAGAAGCGACGTCATCGAGACTGACATTTCAAGAACTTTGCGCCACAAATAAACTTATAAAACACATCTGTCATAACGTATATATTTGTATTGTATTTTTTTTATCAAGCAATATATAAAATTTATATGATAGATTTATTTGCATGATCCTAAAATTTAAAAGCAAAATGTAAAATTTAAATATTATTTATGATATATTTAATCACACATTTATATAAACTCTAAATTGCTTATTATAATACTGCTTGTAAATTTGGTTTTCTTTTGGTTTTATATATTTTGACAAGTAAAAAATAATAAATGCGTTGTCTATATATACTCTTAAATGTACTTTTATAATCTGCCTTATGTCTTTGTAAAGCGTTAAAATAACATGTAATTAATATCAAAAAGTCTTAAGATAAAGTTGTTATTATGAAATTTTATCTAATACTTATTGTTATATCTTTAATTGTTATACATCACTTGTACCTGCTTCTTGAATATAAATATTTTGACAATCGAAGCAAAATTACTGTGCTTATTTACTGAAAAATAAATCATATATTACAGTACTTGGTTTTTATTTATTTTATTGTGATTTCCCTAATTTTGTTAATATTGATAAAATGATGGCAATGCAACTATTATATTCATTTTTCCTATTTTAATTGAAATTAGATTAAAACTATTTCCAATATTTTTTAATATATGTTCAAAAATTTTTATTAATTATTTTACTTATTCAGGAATAAATATTGATTATGGTAAATAAAACGCAGTAAATAAGAGCTAAAGATATTTATTTATATCACAATATACAAGGGCTTAATTTACTTAAAATGAAATTTACACAATTTACAGACACTAAGGAAAAAGTGACTATTACAAAAAAACAATACTTGTAAACTAAAATACTGAGTCGACGTTTTCAAATTCTATAGATTTTGAAAAAGATTCACAGACATTTTTTATGCCTTCCAAAAACATCATGTTTCTTCATTTCAGTGGCCACTACCTGAAATTCAAATGAAATACATATTTATTTTCAAACAAATTAATATTTATAAAATTACATTTAATACTTTTCGTAGAACAGTCTAAGTCAAATAAAAATTTCAATTTTATAGTAATTATACTATAAATATATATAGTGGATATATAAATGTTTCATCAATGCATTGACTAACTGTTCTACAAAAAGTAACTTTCCATAAAATAAATGAGTTAGCATTGTGTAAAGCCCACCACAAAAATATAGTAATATAGGTGAAATAAGTAATAAACAATATTGACAGAAAAAATAATGCAATTATAGTGAGGAAAACAAATTTAAGTGTACATAGATATATTATGAAAGGAATTATGAATATTTTCATTAAAATATACTTAAACCATATATATGTATAGTAGCAAAATACAAAACGCAATAATTATTAAATAAAATACAATAATAAATAAAATGAAATATTAAATTCAAAATTTTTAATTGTAAATTTAAAAAGGTAATAACTACTTATATATAAAAATTCCAAAATGGTTTTAACATAATTTTTATATTTACAAAAAATTGACGTTTTTAGTTACTAATATATATTATTATAATAATTCATGACAAAATTCTAGAAATCATGTAAAAATGATTTTTTAAAAATGATTTATGATTCATGAAAAACATTAAATTAAGTATAATTTATTTAAAATATACAACATATTTAATTAAATGTAAATATTTAAAATCATTAACCGACATTAATTACTTAATTCTTACTAAAGTATGAATAGTAAAATCAAAATAATTAATTATAAAGATAACACTACTTAAAAATTAAAAATAAATTAAAGAGCGTAATAAGAAAAATATAATAAAAAAACAAGTGAGCGCATCATAAAGAATACAATAGTGTTAGTAAATGTATGACCAAAGCTTTTGTTAGGGATGTTAAACTTATTAAATTAAATATTGAAGCTGATATACCGATTATTATACAAAGATATCTGAATGAGAAATATTTACTTGTAATGTAACTATCAATAATCAATACAACGTCATTTATTTCTATCACAGTCAATTGAGTCACTTTTTTTGTAAATTGTGTTAAATGTTAAAATTCAAATTAATCTTCTATATAAATCAATGTTTATTTTTAAATAGTAATTGCTAATACTTATCTTGTTATATGAAATTAAGTGCTACTAACTTGATAATTAACTTATTTTTTTTTAATTTAAAATCGATTAAGTAAGATATCGATTTTATGTAATTTTTTAAAGAAAAAATCAGAACTCCTCATAGAATAATCGGATACATGATGGGTATTAGATACAATATGAGTCATACGTGTCGAAGCCCGAGTTAGATCTCGCATCTCCGATTCAAACACTGGTAACAAAAGAAAAATATATTTAAAAACAATACTATACTATACTGAATTGTTCTGTTAAAATTATATAGTGAAAAAGCTTTCTTTTAGAAATGAAAAGTAAAATTATATGACAGTATGAATATTTAAAATGGCCTGGAATTACCATTTCGCTCGTTTCGACCAATCTTTGGGGGTCCAATGTAAGCATTTTGGATCGATTCTCAGTAATTTCTTTTCCATTGCCTTCTCGTGTTGTTGTATTGTATCCTGAAATAGATGTATAAATAAAAATGAAAAATATGATGTTTTTGACAAATCTCTTCAAAAAAAAATGTTTTTTATGTAATGTTGTCAAAAGTAAAAAATATTAAAATCAAAATATTTTCTAAATACTTTGAAATGTCCAGTAAAGCAAATTTTCAAGAAGCAAATGTAAACATTAAATTATTTTAAGCAAAAAAGTAATTTACTATTATTTACCTGATTAACAGAAATTATATATTGCCCCTTGTAATAATTGATGAGGTTTAAGTTTTGCAATGTACTTATAACGTCTTCTTTCTTAATGCTTGTTAATTCACAAATTTCACTGAAAAATATTTGTCACTTTATGAAGTTGTAATTTTTTATTATTATTATTTATTTTTGTACATTCAAAACTTACACAGTAAAAACAAGTTATTAAAATATTATTATTATTTATATATTTTTAGGGTAACTTTAGGGATGATTATGGCCTACATTTCGTTTTCGCTTGTATTAACATAAATATGTCTTGAAATTTATTTTTTATTGTATTCACAGCACTTGTGACAGTGGCTTCTTGCTTAATTCAAATAAATAATGACCAACATCACACATACAAAAAATATTTAAAATGTAATAATAATAGTAGTTTAAAATGTTTGAAATTAGTACTAGTAAAATATATATACTTTATAGTAATAATCGGTTTCTCGTTGTCGACCATAGGTTTGATATTTATCAATATTTCAAGTATAGTTTGCGCCCAATAGCTTCTGTATGACAACAAGCCGAGATCTGATAAAGGTTTCTCTGGAGAACCAGTCTTTCCTTCAAATTTTGATAATTCATAACCTAAAAATAAATTAAAGTATTATACAATATTTACATTAATTTTTATATTATTCATAATAAACAAATTATTAATACATATTTAGATATATTTATATGAACATAAATTTTCCTTGTGCAATTGCAATAAAAACAATTTTATTTCATTGGTAGGAATTCTATTTAAGTAACAATTATAAAGATCACGAAATTGCGTTTCATAACGCCATACGCCATCTATCGGCAAAGTCATGAATTAATTTTTAATTATATTAATGTGGCTTTTTTAAAGGGAATTCATTCAAGGGTTGAAAAAAGTAATAAAATAAAACTATCTCCATATACAAGACCATACCATAACATTACACCTTTGCAGTGTAAAAGAGAAACAAACAAACATAGACAGTTCTAAATATAGTATTGATGACAATATAATATAAATTTACTTTGACTATAGTAAGAGAAATGAAAACAAAACGTTTAATATTATTATGAAATTAACGTTATTTTTTAAAAAATAATTTCATAATATCATTGTTCAAGAGTAAAATTAATAAATTAAAAAAAAAAAACACTTACTAAACTCTATAAGTAATGTTCCATAACCTTTTCTTTGGTATGGAGGTAATGTCAATATACACGCTACATTGTAGTCTTCAGTACTTTCTTTTTCTTTTGAAAAATAACCTACTATGTGAAATCCTGTAAAGAATATAAACTGGTTATAAATTCGATTTTAGAGCACTTTTTAGTACTTTGTCATATTACGTAAATAAATCATAATAAATTATCAAGCTAATTAAATTAAATTGTTAGTATTTAAATACTTAATATTTAACAATTGTAAAGAAAATATTTTTTTGTACTTATCCAAAATAGGAATATATATAAAAACTGCTTTATTTTAAATAAACATGTCGGTGTAACTTATATTGGCTTCAGACTTTATAGAAACTTACAAATACTGATATTTCGGCGGAATTCAACCTACAATCACTACCCACTGAAAATAAATTACTACCTACCTGAGAACAATAATATTAATAAATAAGAATAGGAAAACTTACCCCTCTGGTCAAATTCCGTCATAACATAAAACAAGAACGGGTCAGTGTCATAATACAAAGTTTTGTGATCCAAAAACAATTTAGCAAGAAGACATAAATTCTGTGCGTAGCATTTATTCTTCCGGCCGTCTATTTCGAAGAACGATATACTTCCTTTTCTGTATATTTCGTTGCCTGGCGGATGTTTTAGTTTGCATTTTATCTAAAATTAATTGAAATACTTGTTTTAATTTAGTATTAATAATTACACTCATATATAAAATATGAACAAATTCTGTCTGTGTTTGCACAAAAATTACTGTGAAAATTTATATAATTTACAGTAAAACCAGTGTAGCCATTAAAAAACGTTTAATAAATTTAATATAACTACACTAAAAGCCAATCTATGTCAAAAATTTATATCACTCTTGTAAATTTGTGATCAGAAAAAAGAAAAACAAGTAAATATAGAAAATAATTTCCCTATTTTACGATATGAAAGAATTAGCTCACGGAATTATAATCTACCGTGGTGTGGTATTACTTGTAATTTGTATTTTAAGTATACAATTAAAATTATTTCTTAAAAGAAAATTGTACATTCTTCACCCTTCAACTACAACCATTATAACTATCATTCAACATAATAGTAATAAATTGTGTTTAAAATAAAAATAAACATTGCTTACCAAATGCCGCTCTAAACACTTTTTACTCTTTCTGTATTTGAGGCAGAATTCACAAATATATATGCAGGGCAAGTTTACCATTTCCTAGAACAGAAAAGGAAATGAAAAAAGGAATAACATAATCTGTACAATTAATAATATTATAGTGATTATATTTATTTATTTTATTTGTTAATACAAAGAAAATATTGCATTATTATGAATAAACAATAATAATAATAAGGTCAATATGATCAATCAGTGACATAGCGTGAGACGGAGTTCGATTCCCAATTAGAACATGTTTATGTTTAGGCGAAGACTTTCGTTAAAAAACAAAACACGGTGTGAAAATCCACCAATCGCAATGTCTCGTACATTAGGTGAAAAGTATGGTACACCTTGTACTACATTGTCTCCTTGTACTAATATGTCTTTTTACTAGATTTTATCCCCTTACTCTACTGTCAATGGAGCAGAGATAAATCTCCGAGAGATTAGACAACCCTTTTATAAAAGATAAAAGCACGAAAAGACCTTTATTCTAAAACTCAGATACAAATACAAATACAAATATACTTTATTGCACAACAGCATAAACATAACATAGTAATTATAAAAATAAAAAGGAACAGAAGTACAACCAGGCGGCCTTATGGCTTAAAGCGATCTCTTCCAGGCAACCTTTGGATGTTGGAGTTGTAAAAACAAACGGGTGGTGCATTAAATACAACATATATTTAAATACATAACCAAACAAAAATAAAAATAAATAAATAGAATATAAATATACACACATAAATAAAAACATATATACATACATACATACATACTCATAAATACATACATTTATAATACACATAATATATAAATTCAATACCAATACACTTAAACATAACAATCTTAAACAGCATAAAATATATATATAAACAAAGGCAAAAAACTACTGATTTAAATAGTAGTTTTTAAGACGCTTTTTAAAAGTGTCCAGGCTTTTCGCACGTCTAATTTCAAGGGGTAAGGAATTCCATAGTCGGGCAGCTTTAATAGTGAAGGAATTAGAGAAAAAGGAAGAAGAATGAATAGGAATTTCGAGTAAAAGGTTACTATTGGAGCGTAAGGAACGTGAGTGGATGTCATGAAGAAACTTAAATTGTTTCTTCAAGTACGGAGGAGTAGAAGGATTAAACAGCACTGAATAGAGAAGATGAAGAATGTGTGTATTCCTGCGAAGGCGAATAGGTAGCCACTTGAGCTTATTACGAAACTCGGAAATATGATCATATTTGCGTACACCAAATATGAACCTGATGCAAAGATTTTGAAGTCGCTCAAGTTTATTAAAAAGCTCCTCTTTAATGTCAAGGTAACAAATATCAGCATAATCAAGAATTGGTAATAGGATTGAATTTGCCAGCACAATTTTGGTGGGTATAGGTAAGAAGTTGCGCAGCCTACGCAGGCACGAAGAAGCAGCATAAATTTTTTTACTTACCTCTTCAACTTGTGGAACCCAAGATAAATGCTGGTCCACAAGTAAACCTAAATTCTTAACTGTTTTAGTAAATGGAATAGTTGACCCATTAATTGCAACACATGTCATATTCGATTCATCAATGTTCCGCAATAATCTAGGACTGCCGATAACTATAGCTTGACTTTTTATAGGATTTATCACAAGGCCAAAATGCTTACTCCAAGATGAAATTTCCTCAAGGTCACAATTTATCCTTTTGATGGTATTAGGAAAATCCGTGAGAGTACTTTGTGCGTAAATTTGTAGATCGTCAGCATACAGGTGGTAGAGAGAAGATATTTTATGACAGATGGAATTAATAAAAATAGAAAAGAGGAGAGGAGACAACACGCCACCTTGAGGAACGCCAGCACTGGTTGAGGACCAATCAGAATAGGTATCCTCAATTCGAATGCGCTGTCGACGTCCGTACAAGTAAGAATAAAACCAATCAACCACCTCAGGAGATATGTTAAGAGAAACAAGTATAGCAAGTAGTATGTCGAAATCAACAGTGTTGAAAGCGTTACTGAAATCTAGTAATATCAGAACCGTCACTTTCTGATCGTCCATACCCTGTCTAATATCATCGGTGATTTTGACTAAAGCAGTAGTCGTACTATGACCATGGCGAAAGCCGGATTGCAAAGGATTTAAAAGACTACAATTTGATAGGAATGTGCTAAGTTGCTTATGAACAAGACGTTCAAGCACTTTTGATAACAACGGAAGGATAGAGATAGGACGGTAATCGGAATAAGAAGAAGGATTAGACTTTTTAGGCAAGGGAATAATTTGGGCATCTTTCCAGACGGTTGGAAAATCACCTTGGAGTATAGAACGATTTAAAATGGATGTGATAACAGGAGCCAACAGGTCAATTATAGGAATGATCATTTTACGACTAATGCAGTCTGCACCAACTGCATCCGACTTAATAGCTATAATATTTCTCTTAACATCACATACAGTGAATTGAGTAAACTTAAACGGAGGAACCTCAGGAGTGGATATTGTGGAAAGATAATTCAAAGTATTCAGTTTATTTGTACTATCAATTGTACAAGAAGCATTGAAATGTTGATTAAGAGAATTAAGGTCTACGTTTTTGGGAAAGATTATATGCTTAGTTTTACCAACTCCGAGAGATTTGAGAAACTTCCAGACTTTGGCTGGATCATCTTCTTCAGTTATTGATTTGTGAATATGGCGTCGTTGACTATCTCTACAGACCCTGTTGCAACGATTTCTAGCTCTCACGTATTTCTCTCTATTGGCGTCACTTGCATTGGAAATATATTTTGATTTAGCAACGTTTTTCTTGTTTTGTAATTTTTTAATGTCCGCCGTAAGCCATGGTGCAGGTAGATGTTTCAATCTGACTGGTCGCACTGGCGCATGAGCATCGTAGAGTTTAATTAAAAGAGAATTGAAAATATTTACTTGCTCATCGACTGTACTGGCATCTTCAATAATAGACCAGTCAATTTGGTTGGCATCTTCAAGTAAGCGCTCCAAATCCATACCGCCAAAGTTGCGCTGGAGAAGAATTCTTGATTTAGCTTTAGGGGGTCTAACTTTGTAGGATAAATAAAGAAGATCATGATACGAAAATGCATGTGCTGGATACTGACCATGACTCGCTACATGGTCAGTGGAAGATACTATCATCAGATCGAGAAGAGAAGGATTAGTGTTTGGGAAGTGATAAGTTGGTGCTGTAGGTAAAATATTTAAATTAGCAGAATTTAATAAAGTTTGCAGACGGGAAGCTCGATAGTCTTTTTTAAGAAGGCACGTGTTAAAATCCCCCATAATCAAGGTATGCTCATAAGAGGGGGTTAATTGATCAACCAGGATTTCAAATGACGAGAAATAATCAATAGTAAGATTAGGACTATAAAAAACTCCAAGAAGAAGTTTAGTATGTTGTAATAAAACTTCAATGAAAAGGTGCTCAACACATGCGCTGCCCTGTGATAGTGATATATTCACAATAGAAAAAGGAATGTGAGCACGCAGGTAGATTGCAACACCCCCACCGACTCGTCCCATCCGATCATTTCTAATCAGTTGAAATCCCGGTAATGCGTAAGAGGTAGACTGTAAGCATGGTTTAAGCCATGATTCAGACACCAAAATTGCATGTACGTTTTTACTAGTGAAACTTGACAACAAATCAGAGTAATGTGCAGGAATACTTTGAGCATTAATATGGACTATGTTAAAATTTTTCGGAAAGTCCGAGAAATATGAATCAAGATTTTCACCGAGTGATGGAATGCTAAGAAAATTTTCGGTGCCTTCGGAACTGGAAGATAAGGATAGAAAGGAATCATTATCGCTGTTGCTAAATGCCATAGTTTTATATGTAAAAAAAAATATATATATATATATATATATGTATGTTTATAGATAATTTATATAAATAAATATTATAGTAATCACAAATAAATAAAAATAAATAAATATAAAATGAAATTAAAAAATAAAAAAATAAAACTAAAAATAAGAAGTAAATAAAAAAAATAATTAAAAAAAAAACTAAAAGTAAAATAATTAAAATAAAAAGAAAATCAAATAATTCAACATACCCGCCAGTTGCAAGAAAGAAAAAAAAATAAATCAAAATACACGCAAAGAAAAATAAAAAAACAAAATAAAAAATTAACATAATTAAAACAACATACATACAGATAAAAACAAAAAAAAATATTTCACAAGATATCACCATAATATAACTGACACGATAGTACAAGAATCCGAACGCCGAACATGGCATCATTAATCTGTGCTTCATAAAATTCTATAACATTATATTCTACTAGTGACAAGTTTGACAACTTTCAATGTAAAGAATAATATAAAAGAAAACATATAATTTATATAATTGTAAAAAACAATTAATATAAAAACAATAAAGTAATATTTATAGTGTAATCGTTTATAGTGATTAAGTAATATTTGCTTTTAAATGAAGCAACAGAAAAAAATAGAAAAAATAAACAACAAAACACAAGAAAGATAATAACACAAGATGGTAATAGCAAATGAAGAAAAAAAAATAAAATATGTAAAAGTAAATAATGTTTACTATTTCTTCACCATTCTTTTGGCACGCTGCACCACCACTTTGTCGTTTGCTTTTTTTTTGCTGTTTTCGACAACGGGAGACTTACTGCTTGTATCAGAAAGAGAAATGACTTCAGCCTTGGTTTCAACGCGATGCCGAGATCCATCCGGCCCTATGATGTGGATCCATCCATTTCGTGACCAACATTTGCCTACTCCAAATCGCTGTCTTGCTACAAGAAAAGCATCGTGACGGTCTTTAGTGAGAAATTCCGACTGAGTGATCCCACTGCCCTTTAATTTACCTTTTGCAAACCAAACCATGTCCCGTGTCGACACATCAGTAAATTTTACTACAATCGGTCTGGGCTTATCAGAAACTGATAGTCAAGTGTTTTATTTTATCAGCAGATAAAACTTGTCTTGCAAAATACTATGTATATAACAACAATATTCACATCAACCAGATTTAAATTTATTTTATTCTTTTAATAATAGTAATTTAAAAATATACCTAATATTTTAAAAATATATGAAATTCCGGATATTCTAAACTGCCACCTAGTGAATTTTTTTAGTACTAATAACGCCCTCTCTCGCCCAGGACAAAAAAGTTTGTATTGAAAAATATCGAGAGTTGCGCATCTATACCAGTATTAGTGTATCATCTATGAGGCTTATAGAGCGTTTATGAATACAAACATTTATCGAACGTTCTATAAGCCTAAAGAGCGTGTTAACTAAAGTATACTTAAAACGTTCTGTAAGACTTTTTTATGAATAAGGCCGTTAATATTTAACAATTGTAAAGAAAATATTTTTTTATACTCATCCAAAATAGGAATATATACAAAAACTGCTTTATTTTAAATAAACATGTCGGTGTAACTTATATTGGCTTCAGACTTTATAGAAACTTACAAATACTGATATTTCGGCGGAATTCAACCTACAATCACTACCCACTGAAAATAAATTACTACCTACCTGAGAACAATAATATTAATAAATAAGAATAGGAAAACTTACCCCTCTGGTCAAATTCCGTCATAACATAAAACAAGAAGGGGTCAGTGTCATAATACAAGGTTTTATGATCCAAAAACAATTTAGCAAGAAGACATAAATTCTGTGCGTAGCATTTATTCTTCCGGCCGTCTATTTCGAAGAACGATATACTTCCTTTTCTGTATATTTCGTTGCCTGGCGGATGTTTTAGTTTGCATTTTATCTAAAATTAATTGAAATACTTGTTTTATTTTAGTATTAATAATTATACTCATATAAAAAAATATGAACAAATTCTGTCTGTGTTTACACAAAAATTACTGTGAAAATTTATATAATTTACAGTAAAACCAGTGTAGCCATTAAAAAACGTTTAATAAATTTAATATAACTACACTAAAAGCCAATCTATGTCAAAAATTTATATCACTCTTGTAAATTTGTGATCAGAAAAAAGAAAAACAAGTAAATATAGAAAATAATTTCCCTACTTTACGATATGAAAGAATTATTATTGCTGACGGAATTATAATCTACCGTGGTGTGGTGTTACTTGTAATTTGTATTTTAAGTATACAATTAAAATTATTTCTTAAAAGAAAATTGTATATTATTGAACCCTTCAACTACAACCATTATAACTATCATTCAACATAATAGTAATAAATTGTGTTTAAAATAAAAATAAACATTGCTTACCAAATGCCGCTCTAAACACTTTTTACTCTTTCTGTATTTGAGGCAGAATTCACAAATATATATGCAGGGCAAGTTTACCATTTCCTAGAACAGAAAAAAAGGAATAACATAATCTGTATTATTAATAATATTATAGTGATTATATTTATTTATTTTATTTGTTAATACAAAGAAAATATTGCATTATTATGAATAATAAGGTCAATATGATCAATATGATGCAGAGACACAGCGTGAGACGGAGTTCGATTCCTAATTAGAACATGTTTATGTTTAGGCGAAGACTTTCGTTAAAAAAACAAAACACGGTGTGAAAATCCGCCAATCGCAATGTCTCGTACATTAGGTGAAAAGTATGGTACACCTTGTACTACATTGTCTCCTTGTACTAATATTACTAGATTTTATCCCCTTACTCTACTGTCAATGGAGCAGAGATAAATCTCCGAGAGATTAGACAACACTTTTATAAAAGATAAAAGTAAGAAAAGACCGTATTCTAAAACTCAGATACTGAAATACGTGTGTTATACATATCGTGTACTCACAATAGACTCACGCACACACACACGCACGCACGCACACACACAAACAATTGTATCAGTAACTACTACGGTTACAATCACCCAGACTCCATTTTACTGTATGTTTTAGAAAAAATTAATTCTAGTGAAGTAAAAATACGCCTCGTTCTCATTTGTTTTTGATTTAAAGCAAAATTTCATAACGCTAACATGTTTATGAGCAAGGAAATTTCAAAGTCTTCACAAAATTGTTTCATTTCAAATGTTTAACAACATCAAAGATCTTATATTCTGAATCTAACAGGATATTAAGTCAAATCAAAATACAATATATAAAAAAGTTATGTTAGTATATTTTTACAATTAACAGCAAATAATTCGTTGACTACAAATCACCTGCGGATACGGTGCAAAGTACCAAGGCCTTATCCTGTGCCTGCCCAGCTCTATCATCTCTATGTTCTTCATCCTGGTGACGAGGTCGTCGTGTCCGTGCGCCACGAGGCTGCCGGACTGACGCGGCCGGGCCGTGGGAGTCGCTGTACCACTCGCCGGTTCCCCTTCTAGGGGATTACCCTCAGGTGGATCGGGAAGCGGGGCTAAGGACTGTAATACATTATTTAAAATATCATACAACAAAACGACGGTTTCTGGGTTTGATTCCCAGTCGGGAAAGATGGATTTTTATGTCTTCATTTTCTTCGCTATGGAAACTATTGAGTACCGCCACTCAACTTGAAATATGAAAAGGTGAATGCGGGGACGGAGAAAGCAGGGGAAAGCAAGCTCCTAAGCAACGGAGTGTCTTAACACTAGGTTTTAATAGTTCCTACAGTTCCCTCTGCCTACCTTGCCATGTGCGGAATAAAGCGTAAAGAGATATAAAAAAAAATTGGAATAAAAATACTACCGGGGTTTTAATTCAACCCAATTGATTTAAATATGTAAAAAAAAAGTTCATACATAGTATTCACGAAAAATATTTGAATAACTCCATATCTTGTATTAACAACTTACTTCATTATTTTCCAAAGAGTTAGCTTTTCGCTTTCTATTCATTTTTTTCTGTAATGCTGCGGCTAGTACGGCCCCGCCATTGACAAGGGAGGATGAATCATTAACTAGCGTTGGACTTGCTGGACGTGAAACTAACTGTTTAGGTTCCCCTGGTGTAACTTGAAATAATCATTGACAATTTATAATTTCAAAAAGTAATATATACATTATAATTTAATAAATAAATATATTTAAAAAAACAGCATAATAGGTATTTGGTTAATATAGGTTATGATTTCTGCAACCCATAAGAGTCTATTGGTGTATGTGTTTTTTCTCAATTTTAGACTTAAGTCCTGATTGGATACTTGTAAAGACGAGAGGAAGAGACTAGTTCTCTTACTATACTTATGGTATTTTGTCAATTATTTTTCCTTTCCTTGTGATGCATAAAGACCATGATCCTGGTAGAACTTACAATTTCATGGGAAACAAATATTCCTTAAATAATCATATCTTCCAGATCAACAAGCATTTTGAACTTATTACATGCTAGTGCAGCTAAGACCTCCTATCCAAACAAGTACACAGGCTTGTGAATTCATAGATTTTTAAGTAATATAACTATAAATCCTGCACATAATGGTTAGTGTATCCATTAGTAACAACTGCCAGTATAAAATTTACAATTTATTGTATACATAAAATCTATTCAGGCCTAGTGAAAATCCATGCACTGTTTATATATTACTATACAAACATTATATTTTTCTGTACTTATTTACTGTTTTAGGAAAATTCATTTTTCTAACAATATATAGACTATAATAAATAACTTTGTTTCTATATAACAATCTGTTCTTACTTATCATGAAGTCAATTTAAATAAAAATCCTACTAACAAGGTTAATGGAAAACATTGTAGGGACAGATGTTTGTTCAGGTTTCTTATAAAAACTACCGATCCACTTTACTAACAAATATAGCAACAGGAGAGCTGCTAGTTAAATATAAGTGACAGAAACTACTCTAGGAAAGACCTAGTTCTCTAATCTCAGAACTACAGAAATATAAAACTAATATTTGTATATGACTAAAATTTCTATAATGAAATCTCTAATATAAAAAAATAGTCTACCAGACTTTATGATAACTATATGAATAGGAGATGAAACATACCAGGTATAGATTTTGGTGCAGAACCATTGAGTGCAATATGAGTAATTTTCTCAGGTAATTTAGGTGTAGTTTGTTGGGTCACATTGTTTTCTCTAGATGTATTGCTAAGTGATTTCTGATTTTCACTAACACTGCAGACACTATCATCTGCAGAAAAAATATGAAAAATTATTGATGCTTCCAATATATAGTATATCCATACAATATTACAATAAAAGCAGAATTTCAATTCAATATTAGAATAATAAAGTAAATTTCTAATAAAAAATTCATAACATTGACATCTACAAAGTCTACTACATATTTGAAACAGCACAGTAACAAAACATGTTAATTAATGAAGAACAACAAAGCCTGTACATTAATTACTATATAGAAATATTAAACTTGTTCTGTAAATAATAAAAAATCTATAAGTAAGTGTGACTAAATTAAGTAGATAATAATTTATTTATTTATAGACAATGCTTATTTATATACACTACTGTGCTTATTTATATACATATACAGTGTAATCATTTTGTATTTTAGGAATATTTGCAAAATATTTTCAAAACATCACACAAGCAAAATCCATGCAACTATCATATGTATATATTAAAAATATTGAAAAAATAAAATCATAGAAAAACATCAACAAATGTAACAAATAATAAAAAAAAACAACTATTAGCTCTACTAGCACCAAACAAAATAAATGTAGGTACAGCCTAAAACTATGATCTAATAGCAAAACACACATACTAAGAAAAATAGGCATGAGGCCACCTCCAGATCCAATGTGAGTTTTCTTTGGAGTAGTAGTTCCCCCAGTTGGTGCACCATCTCGTCTCGGAAATTGTACTTTTCTCGTATCCAGCCATGATTCATGAACCCACTCATCAAGACGTTTATTAACTGTAAATATTACAAATATGGGACAAAAATGTTTTATTGTACAGAGTATAATAAATATTTATTATATTACAGTTACACTGTTCTTAAGAATTACTTTGCCATATGCAATGGTCTGATTGATTAAAATAAATTTACAATAATAAGTAAAATATTTTGTAATAATTCATTTCGTGGCCTTCAATTACACTTAAACATGTGAATATCTGGTTGCTAGTACAAATTGGAACATGAAATTGTAGTAAAATAATATAAGTAGTAAAACAAGGGTACAAAATATAAATGCTCATTTTCTTTAAAAAGATTTTTTTTGCTTGTTTAGATATTTGTTCCATATGTCTAACAAGAACAATTAATCAAGTTAATTGAATTTTTAGTATAGATACACTGTACCATATCCAGTACATACATTGTTTTTAATTTATATTTGTAATACTTTTCTAAGTAAAAAGGCTTTAAAAGAATGATTAAATAAAACAAAATGCTCTTACAATCTACATAGTGTACATAATATCCTCTTTGCCCATGAATTTCTTTGATGCTTATAATTTCTGCGAGGGGCCAGTCATCACCACCTTGCATTCGAACTGGTAAACGACATCCTTCCACCAACGAAGCCTATAAAAAAATATTTTTGAATACTCGTTATTTATTTAATATACCTGACCACTATAAAAAAATACTGTTGAACATACTGTTGAATCACAGAATGTTGTAATTTCATCATCATTTTCGTTCATGTTCCTTATTATTTTAACAAAATAACCACCACAAATAATTGGCTTAAATAATAAAATGTCAAATATTAAACTGTCAAGCTATTTTGACAATGACATTTTCACATAGATATACTTATAAATAAATATTAAACACTGGCAGAATATTTTACGTCTGTCTCCGCAAGATCAAGCCATAATAAAATAAATAAAAAAAGAATGAAAAGAATTAAATAAATATTAGCATATCTTCTGTATATATATTTAGCAAATTCTCATTTACCATCATTTGTGTGAATTTTGAATTTTTATTACATGATTTTTTTTTATTTACCTATCCCATAGTCCGATGGACACACAATGTTACAGCCAAGGAAATTAGGAAGTCCTCCTCTTTTAAGAAAAACCTAGTCACATTGTAATCACTATATAAATATGTTATATATTAAATATATATAACAGTGAGATATCAGCCTGTAACGGTCTGTATTTAATGGCAATTGGCATAAATTAATTAAGACTATATTAAATGCGTACAAAAAGTCTACACATCTTTTGATACTTTTACATTTTTATCAAAATAAAATATTGTATTTTTAAAAATATATGATAGACCACAACGAAATTCGAATGATAAACTAATTTTTAGTGAATATATCTCAGTAATTTTGTATCTGTATTTGTTTTCCATTAAAATGAACCCTGGCAATACAGTGCCTACTTTTTGAGGTTAGAATTGTCTTGAATTTTCACTTGAAAAATTTATTATTCTTTGAATTTTTACTTGAAAAAAAGTTTTCGTCTTTGAATTAAATATAATTGCAAATTAGTGTTTTTAAAAGGCTATCTTTAAAATGGCCACTCCGCAAATGAGCGAGGCTGACCAAATAAAAACGGTTTGGAATTACTATACTATGTATTAAATCTTAGATTCATATTAGATTTTAATATCATTTTTTTTATTGGTTTTTTCAGTTTAAGGATTTTCTCGTCCAATACAACAAGCTTTCAGAACTTTGCTTCAACGACTGTATTCATGATTTTACATCGAGAAATATTAGGCCTTCAGAAGTAATTATATACATTAAAATATTACTGTAGTTTAATCAAATATTTAATTACATTTATTTCAATACTTCGAAAGTATGTTAAGTAGAGATGGTAGATACGAAATCGATGTGCAATACGTCTATATTGCTGCCGGTAATACAATGAACGGAGCCTCAGCTGCGTTGTTGAGACGGCAGAACGTCAGTGTCGCTGCACATTTGGCCGTACACAATTCAGTTCTGGTTCCGACGCTGTTATATGGCAAGGAAACGTGGGTATTACAGAAGAAGAATGAAAGAAAGATGAATGCTGTGGAGATACGATCTCTTCGAAGGATATTCGGAGTCAGCTTATCTGATCGAATTCGCAACGAAGAGATACACAGGATGGTACCAGCGGGTATGTCACAGTGAGAATGAAGAAGAACATGCTCAGATAGGTTGGGCACGTCGAAGAATGTGTTGATGACCGTCGTGGAGCAGAGGTATAGTGTCTGCCTGTAAACTGCGACGGTTTGTGGGTTCGATTCTCACTCGGGGAAGATGGATTTTTCCATTTCCATTTTCTTCGCTCTGGAAACTAGGCAAAGCGCAGCGTTGCGTTCCGCCACTCAACACGCAATGCCTCGAAAATGGTGGAAAGCGGGGACATAGAAAGCAGCACAACGGAGTGTATTAACATTAGGTTTATATAGTTCTTGCGGTACCCTCTGCTTACCTTATCATGTGCAGGATAAAGCGTGAAAGAATGAATGATGAAAGATTGGTAAAAAAGACATACAAAGCAAAAGTGATTGGTAATAGAGATAAGGGGAGACTTTTGTTAACCTTCAAAAATACATTATAGAAGATACTGGAGGAAGGTCATGTAAAAAGCATGAGGACTCCCTGGAGAGTGTATGAAAAGGCTAATGACAGTGGGCGAGGTAAAAGGTATACATGGACTGCAGTGTTTGGCACTCTATTCTCTCTGACTACCCCACTAGGGATAAAGAGTGAAGATGTGTGTGTGTGTGTTTTCTTCAATTTAAAGTATTCATCATATAAGTAATAATAATATCTGTTTGTCATATAATTAATATAATATGTTCAATTAAATAATTTTTAATTAGAATAAATTTTAAATAATTTTATTTTCAGGATAAATGTACAGCTAATTGTATGGAAAAATACTTAAGGACAAATCAGCGAGTATCACAAAGATTCCATGAATTCCAGATGATTGCTAATGAGAACATGTTAGCATTAGCTCAAAAGTCTGGAAATCCTAGTTAAGTTTTTGAAATGTTAATATTAATTTATTATTTTAGTGTTTCACTTTGACTGTTACAAAATAAATATTGTTGAGGAAACTTAGATCTATGTTTAAAAACCTTAAGTAAATATTGTTTTATTTATGCAAAAGGTTATATAATAATCTTGTGAGTATAAAATGTGGTGGTGATTCTTTTCCTAAAATATAAAGCTACATGCTTCTTCTACATAGCAGAATAGAGAGACATCTTATTTCAAGCCTCATTTCAAGATCAATCAAATTCCACTCAGTTCTGGTTCAATTTACAATAATCATTAAATTTAAATCATTTTTATGCAACATTCAGTGGTTAGTGATAGTTTAATCTTGTGATTGATCTTAATTTGTTTTTTTTTTGGATAAACAATATATTGAGTAGACACTGCATGTAAATATTTTAATCTAAATGACCTATATGACTACTTTGCTTAAATAGAAATATGTTATACTTATATGTACTGCTACCTGTTAAGCTTCCTGTTTGTTCTTGCTTGCTTAACATCTTTTTATGTATTAGTTATAATTAGCTTTTACTAGTATTTGTGGTTAAATCAAAATAATGATGTCAATTGTATGTCACAACAACACAGTATGTTACTTTAAAACTAATGTGTAATATAGGCTATCCATTCATATTTTTTAATTAATAAGAGCCAAAAAGTTTCAGCATTCATGATACTAAGATATAAGATAGATATTGAAAAAATACAGAAATTAGAAGCAAATACTTTATATCAATATAATATTAATTTGTTTTAGAGGTTTCGTTATTATTAATTTTACATGCTGAACTCTTCTTAGGACAAGGCTTGTAGCATCTTGGTTCTGGAGGAGAAAAGTCGATGACAAAAGATGATTGAGAACTTGTGTAATCAAAGTGATAGTCATTGAACTTTGCTTCTACACTGTATTTTGCATCTTTTGTAGTATCATTTTCATCTGCATTTAATACATATTTCAATGGATATGGTCCTGATGGAGCATTGCTTATATTTGAAGGTTTTGTGCATATTTGATATTGGCCTTGGTGCCGTATTATTCTTATTAGTGGCTGAGGGTTGCATGTTGGCTTAGGACATAATTGAGATGAAGGGCATACTGCCAGGCACTTTGGTGGGCTGCAACATGGCTTGGAGCAAGGTGTCCTTAAGCAAGTTGATGGACATGGCGTGCAATCGCTACTTTTCATACAATTGTGTTGCTCTATTCTTTTGAGCACTGGACAGGCTATGTGACCTGGTCGCCAGCCACATCGCAGCTGGAAATGAAGATTATTGTTTTAGCTTCACGCTTAATCCCGCACATGGCAGGGTAGGCAGAGGGAACTGTGGGGACCGTGGGAACCTAGTGTTAAGACACTCCGTTGCTTAGTCCCTGCTTTCTCTGTCCCCGCTTTCCGCCTTTTTTCGAGGCATTGCGTGTTGAGTGGCGGAACTCAACGTCGCGCTTTGCCTAGTTTTGCCAGAGCGAAGAAAATGGAAATAGAAAAATCCATCTTCTCCGACTGGGGATCGAACCCAGAAACCGTCGCGTTACAGGCACACGTTGCGCCTCTGCGCCACGACGGTCCTCATTATTGTTTTAGAATATTATTTAATTAAAAGAATTATGGCAAATATATTAGTACTAAAACCTGATGTTCAGGGGCATCTTTTGCTGTGTAGAGCCATCCCATATGTTTAGGAATAGGTCCAGGTTTTACTTCACCTTTTTGCATGCAACGGTGTTTCGGTAGATCACATCGTCCAAGGCAACTGACTGATGATTTATTTGCTAAAATGTATCAAATATAATTAGTATTTAAGGCCGTTAAGGTATATTGTTTAAAGTAACGTGGGAAGTTTATCCTATTGAAATTTACATGCATGATTAATACATTAAATTTTTTTATGTAATATGGCATTAATAATAACCTTAAAAAATATTTATGTAAGTACAACTTTTTCAATGGTAGAAAAGTGCTATTCATTTCATTGTATGCTTAACTTACTTCTTAAAACAAACATAAAAAACACTGCTTATAATTTCGAGATTTTGTTGTCTCGGTAAGAATGAAAATATTTTAATTAAGCTTACATTGTCCAGGTTTACAGCAACACGCCATTGTAGGATTTATGATTTTCTGAGAAAAAAAATAATTGTATTTTAATTAATATTATCTTATTCGTTCCTAACTCAACATAAAGAATATTACAATGCCTACAAGCAGCTGCGATTTTAAAATCTACGTAGAAGTAATTGGAACTTACCTCTTATAGCATCTACGGTGTGTGATTCATTATGAATTTTGGCATTTTGTTGGTTAAGAAAATGTTTTTTTCATATTACAATTTCATTATATCATGGTGATGATGTTTTGAGCATACATTTTAGGCGATGTTCTTTGAAAGAAGATGTCATTTAATGACACTTTTTTTATTATTAAAAAAGAGAAGATTTCTTTTCGGCCTGTACTGCTTTATTGTGCTATATTTTTTTAAAGAATGTATGTAATAAATTAAATATTTGTAATATGATATAGATTACATAAATATATAATATATTTTTAGTATTTAATAAGATTGTTTAGTGGAGAACATGTTCGAGCATCATTCGAAGCGTAAATAGAAGAGAAATAATGAAGAACAGCTTTGGATCTTTTCTTCTTGTTGACAATCCACCCCGGATTGCCAACAAGATGGAAATATCTGATAAAATCTGCGCTGGATGATCTATTACTGGACTGCACATGCACTGCTCAAGACATGAAGAATTTTACTTTTAAATTTAGAAGTAGTAGTAAAATAAGTCTAATATAGTAGTAGTAGTAAAGACAGAATTGTTTTAAAAAGTTTATTTAAAAAAAATAACTTATATTTTACCGCCGGCTAATCACCTTTTCTCTTTTTCTTATTTTTACTTTTTACGTTTTGAGTTTTGTTCGTTTTACTATTTCTACACACTAGCGAAAATGCTAATTTAGTTAAGTATGCTATTGTAATTAATATAAGTGTTAAAATGCTTAGCACGTCGAGATTGTAGTATTGATAAGCGGGAACATCGGCAGCCGGGCTTCTGAAAGTGTAGTTGGGATATTTTGCTGCGAATTCTGTCCAGTATATTGCAGTATCCATTGGTGACAGTGGACGATCCTTCCAAGCTTTTGATAAGGTCTTCACGTTCTCTTGGAACCTGGGAAAGATATATATTAATTTACGAACCGACAACAACATGTACGAAAACTCCTACCCAAGTATAAGTTAATATTTTTACTTAATAATGTACATACTTACTTTCGATCTAATACTTTTTTTAATGCTGCTACTAAATTATTTTTTGTCAAATCTCTGATTTGAAGTGTAACTCCCAGACCACTTTCTTCAACTGCTGCTGCGTTAGAGGGCTGATCACCGATTACGGGTATGGCCACCATAGGTACACCAAAATGTATAGCTTCTGTAGTCCCTCCCATTCCAGCATGGGAGACAAAGGCTAATGTTTTAGGGTGACCTGGAATTAGGAATAAGTACTGTTTGGATCTGTATTATTTTAAATGTCGGTATTTACAGTGGCGTAGAGACCTAATTATTCTGTATACCTATAGTAATGTGACGATTGATTGATCTAATTAATATACTTGTATTACTTGCCATCGAGTCACGGCGTTGATATCCAGACTTAATTATATCTTGCTTTTAAGCTGCCCTTATCTAATAGCTATATAAAAAAGTTTCATCAAAATATATTCTGTAAAAGGTTTTTTTTATAAAAACTTACCCAGAATATCAACTTGCGGCAACCAATTAGCAACATAAAGCTTATTTTTATCCATCAACGCATCTTTGTTTTCCCATTTCCAAATAAATTTATATGGAAGTTCCGCAATTGCTCCCAAAATCGCTTTTAATTTATCATCTGGCATCGTAGAAGCTTTAACTAGGGATCCAAAACTTATATATATGACACCATTTTCTGCTTCGTCCATAAATTTTTTTAGGTCCTGTTGGTATAATTTAAACATACATAAACAAACATCAAAATTGTAACTTAACATATAAAACTTTGATATATATGAAAGTTTTATATGTTAAGTATATATAGGTAGGGAGATTTTCACAAATGTCTACTAGTCAAATATTATAGCAAAGAACAATCATTTGTCAAGAGAGAATGCAGTATTATTAAATATTTTATGATTTTTAAATGATAAACGTCAAAGTCCAGGGATAGTTGCCAAGAGCTGCGGAATTAAACTACCGCGGCATTTTTTTATACATTTCGAATTAAAAATTAAAATATTTCATTTATTAAATATTATATGCCAGAACTTTTGGGACCTTTTCCACTTTTACATTAGATAAGAAGATAATCATAACTTATCAGGATTTTTTATAAGCTTATCATGTTAAATTTTTCTACTTCCATATTTTATATACCTATATATGCAGTTATGATAAGTCAACCTAATTGGATTATAATAAATCGTAATTAAATTATTACATTTTTTAAATTATAACTATTTACTTATTTCCTCAGTTTTTGAGTTTTGTTACCTATTTACTGTTCATTTTGAATCTATTTATATTAAAAACAGAAAATCTATATATTTTTAAGAACCTATTAAACAAAATAGAATTTGTAATTAAATAACTGTTAAATTATTAACTTACGCCAGTCAAAGGTTTGCTGTTGTTCACATGGTAACCACCTACTTCAATAACGTTACTAGGAAATAGCCGCGATCCAGTTAGAACAAAATTATGGTAGAGCAGTAAAAACTTTATTTCTTTTGCTAATTCTTCTAATGGAGGTATGTCGTCGTAATATTTAGCAAGCTCTAGTTGGTCATTTCTTTGACTATTTATATAGAAAACTGTTTTGAAGTACATGTCAAATATAGTGCTTTCAACTCTTTGCCACAGAGTGGTTTTTGTTCCACCTTCCAAAAAATGAAATGGCACAAATGATGGGTTATTCGGAATACCGAATCTGCTGTACTGCCAAGGCATCAGTATATGAGAAGTGATGCCTACAACAGGAGCCTTTAGTTTATAGGCTATGCCTAAAGCACAATCACTGTTAAACTGTTCAACCACGACTACATCGTACTTTTGTTTACTTTCAATAAGGTTTCTAACCTCTTGGTTAGCTAATAACATTTTACAGTTCTCTTTTCCAGAATCAGTAAGAAAAAATGCAACACCTAATATCGTTAAATAAGACCTATGAAATGGCATATCATCTTCTATAATTTTTGTGGTTCCTGCCAGGCTTATATCATGGTAATTATCCGGCGTGTTTGCTTCCGGAAAGTGTGAAATCACAGTTAAATTGTGGCCTCGTCTAGCTAGTTCTTGCAAATACACTTTAAATACCAAAAAATGGCTTTTTCCTTGGTAGGGAAATATACTCAAAATATTTAATGCGCTTACTTTATGTAATATTATGCACAATATTATTGATATTGTATAAAAATTCATTTTGCCACGCGAGAGACTTGACCGAGTGGGTGACCGCGGCGTACTGGCCACTGACAATCGACGTCGATGACGAATTGAATATTAGTGTAATATGATGTAGTACATTACACTTGAATGTTCACTTAAATTGTAGAATTCACTTAATTATTTATGTGTTGATATTAATTAATTAATTATTGCCATAATTTTATGAAATTCAGTTTATTTTTCTCTTAATTTGATTTGATTACATTCATATTGTATGTTAGGTGATGTTTAGAATTTTTTATTATCAACCAAGACACAAATGCGACAACATATTTTAAACTTACATACCGTTTCACCTGACCTAGTTGAAATAGTCGTTTACTATTCCTATCAAGGGAAGGGCTCTTTTGAGAGTGCCTGAAAGTTGACAAGCATAAATATATACATTTGAAACGATCGCAGGAATCAACAGATTTCTCATTGTGTTAAGATATTAGTACAGAATTGTAGTTATATAATTAATTCTATACGAACACTAAATGGCATTTTATACAATCTGAGCTGCTTCAATTTTATCAAATTTTTGTTAATTCAGCAAAGGTGATTTATATATGATACTTATGTTATTATTATGTACATATGTGTATGTATTTACAAAAACAGACACATAGGTCGACCCTAAGTTTCAGGCAGACCACGTAACACTTTCTCTGTCGTGCTAATGGAACAACTCGTACAAATCAATAAAATTTTTCCACTTAAATTTGATTTTGGAATAGTGAGCATGCGGAAGCACGCTGAGAATAGTCTCTTCAGTTTAAGACAAATTTAATGCACGTATTTTACAATGTTTATTGTCTAAACCCTATTCTGTGAAGGCTAAAATGTTGTATAAGTTTAAGTTTAAATAAAAGACTTAGTTAGACTAGTTGTCTTAAGTTTGGCTTAAGGGGGTAATGGGGCTGATATTTTAGTATATTTCGGACTTACAAATCCTTAAAAAATTACTTTCTAACAAAGCACACAATTCTAAATCTATATTATATGCAGCGAGTTTTATATAATATAATAAAAAAATTAAAAAATATTATTTAGGTCTTCATCTTCAATATACCGTATTGAAGATGGGAGCTAAATAAAAGTAAGCAGTTTTTTTAATAATAAAAATACATCTGCAAGCTGACAGTTATACGTACCTTTTTTCGTTTTATTTTATTTAAAATTCGGCGTATGTTCATGATTTCAAGATTTGTCTTCAAGACTTGTCTTATCACTTATACTACCATAATATAGATTATAATCTGGAAATGTCTAGTCATTGACCCTATTTTGATCCTAACATTACCATTTTATACTTTTGGATACATTAACATTAGTGCTATAGCTATAATTTGACTTATACATATGTTATATAAATTGTAACATATCCACTAATTCATATATTATTTTTTTAACTTATGTCTATGTTACATTCCTTATGTATAGGTTTTCATTTAAATATAGTAATATCTAACCAAATCATACATTTGAGATTTAAAAAATATTTAATATTTTTTTCTATTCCACAAACTATTCAAAGTAACTTCAACTATTCAGTAACAAAAGGTAACTACAGCTCTCCACGATTCCTCTTTCAGTAACATTTTAAAAATAATTGTTGGCAGATAGAGATATTGACCCAATTGTGTAATCAAGGAACGTCGATATACGTCCAATGCAGAACACACTTCGAAAGTATGTTGAACACTATCTCGATCGGCTCCATAGTGATGAAAATTTGGAGTTGACATACGTCCTATTATTTTTTATTAAAATAAATACTCACGGTTTATTTAAATAAATACTCACCAAAACAGCCATAGCCAGTGATTATTTACGTAAGCCGATAAGTGACTCATCTCTTCCTCCTTATCGAGGCGTCAAATGATGGTAAAATAGCCCCAACGACGCGTTTACGAGCATACCTCTCTTCCCGGAGCCGGTTGCACCAAGTTACAAAGGCAATCCTCCGCTCTTTCTACTTAATTTCAGAAATCTTGGTCAGAGATACTATTTTAGACGATTGTCGGAGAGTACATAACTGTTCAAATACCCTCGCATCCATATCTGCTAGGATATCTGGCGGTGGAAATCGCGAAAGTAAGGTGGCTGCCTCGAAAAATATACGATCCTGATTGCAATTCTTCGTTGCAGTGAATATACTTTCATTTTATTACGCCTAATATTTAACATATATGACCATACTGGCGCGCCGTAAAGGACGATAGATCGTACAATGCCTGCTTATAAACAACGAACTCCCTCATTTAGATTTCTAAGAATTGGCAACAATTTATGCATTGCTTAAGTATCATACTTTAACTCACGTATCTTTTTAATCACTATATCTACTCCTAATTCAATAAGATTTTTGGTCTCCTCGAAACTGGATACCAAGGCCAATACCACCAGCCTAAAGGAATCCTTTAGGCTTTTTAGTTTGCAACACTGCGTCGTACGCGAGATTCTATAATAACCCATAATAAATTTCCCTTTGTACTCTACGGCCATGTTGGTCTAAATATATTATATATATAGAGCGTAGATAATAACTGACAGTCGCCTGCAAATACACAGGAACTTGATGATATATTAATGCACTCTTTATTGCAGTCCGGGGAGCTGAATGAAAGGCATTAACTATATCTAAACTTACCGCTAATGCTATTTTACCTTGTGATACTATATGCATACAAACTAATGAATGCACACGCTCATACGCTCGATCATCCTGGACGGAAGCCATTTGGCTGACGGTCGGATACTGGTGAGATCGGATAACCTATTTAGTTTATCCGATAGATTTGGACCTACATTTGTCTTGCTTATTCAGACGGTTAACAATAATCCTCTCAAATATTTTCCCAATATCATTCAACAAACAGATAGGATGACAAGCAGAGGGAGAATTCGTAGGTCTACCATCTTTCTTCAATAAGACCAAACTAGCTCTTTTCCAGGGCTCAGGGAATTTGGCAATACGACGGAGAAAACTAATAAATAGACAGCTTATTCTACTCCCAAGAGAAGCTAGAGCTACAATCTAAGCTCGATCTGGAATACCGTCCGTGCTCCCACTCAAGGAGAGTTAGGCCCCTAGAGTTATCTTTGGAACATCTCCAAGCTATATAATTGTTGATTCTGGTATTTACGAATACAGTCACTTAAACAATCTAGATATATTTCATACTCTGCGAGAGATCTATTTGTAGAAACGTAAAAGCCAACAATTATAAAAGCACCCCATTTCACTGTCACATATCCTATTACCTTTTCAAGCAATGAGAAAGTTATATTATAGTTATTAAGTTATTAAATATTTTATCCTCCTGCCCAGTATATACCAACAGTTCAGTTCAAATGTATCGTCCCCTAGCCAACGGGGCTGATCTAGAATAATATATAATTCTGCCGCTACGGCGATATCAATAGACAACTCTACAATAACTTTGCATCAGGAGGTGCTGAGCATTGCGACAGTGGTTGAGGTTGCTCTGATGAATCCTGTTAAGAATTATTGAGAAGCATCCATGGTCTCCGATGGCCTGACGTCGGGTTTAATCTCTGAATTATATCTATAAATTTATATACTCTCTTTTTAGCGTTTTAAAAAAAAAAAGTGATATTATAAAGTGGGATCACTTGTTGATGGAAGGTTATGGTGGGGTCACACAATAATGACAAAAAGTGAACTATAGCTTAAATATTAGGGCAAGTCCGCTTTAATGAAAGTCGTGACTGCTGCGTTTCTATCTTAATAATATTATATAATCTGATAATATATCACGTTATCTAAACGTACAACGTATGAGTCTCTTTATGTAATATATATGGCAAAACACAAATAATCATTATTCTTATTAAATAAGTCTCGTCTTAATCCTATTACCAATCAATTTATGTCTTAAAAAATGTAAAAAATCTTATATTCTAGTAATAATATACGTGTAAAATAGTCCGTATAAGTGCGAATATACAATAAAAATAGAAATAATATAAATATTATTCAAGCCCTATAGATACTATATACTAAAAGGACAGTTGTCTAAGTGAATAAGTAAAATTTCAAAGTCGTCCGTAAAATCGACCATTATGAAGTAATAAAATTTAAACTTTGAAGGCCATTTCTCTAAAGTAACAATTTAGCATTTTAGCCAATACACGTAGGACTCACACACATATCTACGCGCTCTATCTCTACCAGGGTAGTTCCAGAGAACGGAGAGTTAAACGCTGCGGTCCTTGCATACTTCTTTCGCCTCGTCCACTGTTTTTAGCCTCTTCATACATGCTCTCCGGGGAGTCCTCACGCTTTTTACATGGCCTTCCTCCAGTATCTTCGATACTGTGTTCTCGAATGTCAACAGAGGTCTCAAGTTCCTCTCTAAACACTTGCTTTTGTGTCGTATATCTTTTTTACCATTCTTTCGTCACTCATTCTTCGTGCATCGTACTTAAATTACTCCGCATATCCTTCGAAGAGAACACATCTCCACAGTACCCATTTTCTTTTCATTCTTCTTTTGCAATACCCACGTTCTCGTTCACTCATTGCCATATAATAGCGTACGCAGCTAAGGCACCGTTCATTTTGTTACCGGCAGTAATACGTCTTTCCATATCCATTTCGTATCTACCATAACTACATAACATACTTTCCAAGTGTACTACTTCATTCACTTGTGCTAATGATTTTAAATTTACAAAAATCTTGCATTCTTTCCTCGTCTCTTCGAAATTTTCATTAAAAAAAAAAAAATTTAACAACGTTAATAATCAATTCTTCAAAATTTATATTAAAATAACATTTACTAATAATAATAAGCTACTAACTCCTATTACATCATAGAATTAATTTTAAGAATATTACAATTTTACATTGATATAAAATTTTAAAACATTTTACATAACTTTGTTGTGAAATGAAACACAATCATAATGTCATTTAAGCGTTGCCATGATACCATGGCGCTGTCAATATTATAAATAAATTACTCTTATAAATAATCTCAGGCAAAAAATGCTCCAGATGAGCATTCCCGAGAGATTGACACATTTCATATGCAACCTGCTGTCCAA
The DNA here is from genome assembly GCA_037178615.1 of Dione vanillae. Lineage (NCBI taxonomy): Eukaryota > Metazoa > Arthropoda > Insecta > Lepidoptera > Nymphalidae > Dione > Dione vanillae. The sequence goes on from JAZFAU010000074.1 coordinate 266,757, forward strand.
TAGAGTTATATCTGTAAGACATCGGTTTGATACCGCCCTTCCCAGACTTGTCTGGAGAGGTCTTCCTCAAGGTTCGGTCAGCCCTTTGTTATACAGCATATACACTCATGATCTAGAGTTATCTGTCAATAATTTTAGCAATATTCTTCAATATGCTGATGACATCGTCCTCTACACCTGCTCAAAATCTGAAGAGGACATCTCTTTCCGTATAAATACTGCTTTGCACTATTTACACTAATGGCTATCTGATTCTGGATTATCGCTTTCAATATCGAAGTCTCAGGCTGTAGTTTTAAGTAAAAAGCGATCGATTCCCAATTTTAATATTTTAAATAACAATCAGCCAATTTCAATAGTAAATAAAGTTAAATTTTTAGGCATATATCTCGATAACCGTCTGAATGGATTAGCACATACTGAATATATTGCCAAAAAATGCGAAAAGAGTATTAATGTTCTTAGAGCGTTGTCTGGGGTGTGGTGGGGTTCTCACCCGCAATCTCAAAAACTTTTATATCAGGCCTTGGTGCGTAGCCATATTGACTATGGTTTTTTTGTCCTTGACCCCTGTTTAAAATCTGCCTCTATTAAATTAGGTAAAATTCAATATAGATGTCTCCGAATCATAGTAGGAGCTATGAGGTCTTCCCCTACTCAGGCTCTCCAAATGGAGTGTGTAGACCCCCCGTTTCATTTACGTAGGCGTTTACTCTGTTTGCAAGTTGTTACAACTGTCATCACACCCTTTACTATCCCGATTAACACAGCTATCCGATCTTCTTGCTGATTGTCCAAATATTCCTTACCTTCTAGACAGCTTTCTTAAATTTTCTAGACTACCTAATCCTACAACTTGCTTCTCATAATATCCTCTCTATTCCTTTTCGTTTGAATCTTTAGTCTATACCCCTTCCGTAATTACTAATCTTGGTCTTAACTCCCCGGATACTAACTCCCAATTTCTGGCTTACATTGAAAGAAACTTCTCAAATCATGTTCTTATTTACACAGATGCATCTAAACAATCCAAGGATGACTGTGTTGGTGCAGCGTGTTGGATCCCTAAATTTAAAATTATCTTGCAGTTTAAATGTCTCCCCTCTACGTCAGTATTTACAGGTGAGGCCGTTGCTTTATTAGAAGCAATCCTGTTTGTCCGTTCTCATGACTTGCGTCAGACTGCTATCTTTTCTGACTTCCTCAGTTGCCTAATGGCTATTAAAGAGAATCCTTTTCGTAGCACGAAAAGATATCCCATTATCTTTCGTATTCGTGAAGCTTTGTTATCATGTCTTCGAAGTGGTCTGTCAGTCTCATTAGTTTGGATTCCTAGCCACTCTGGTATCACGGGAAACGAATCCGCAGACTCATGGGCAAAGAATGCTATTATGTGTGGTACCTCGGACCATTATTACAATTCTGCCCAAGGTTTGCTTTCTATTGCTAAGTCACGATTACACATGGCATGGAACAACTATTGGAAGTCATCAAATGCTATTAAAATTAAATTTTATTATACAGTGCAACCTGAGATCCCAAGGCGTCCCTGGTTTTCTACTCAAAAACTTATTGAACGGAAAGTTATATCTACTATATGTCGTTTACGCCTTGGGCATTCTAGTACACCTGTGCATCTAGCCAAGATCAGGGTCAGGGATCATTCACTTTGCGAATGCGGCATCGACGATGGTTCTACTTCACATATCCTTTTTTCATGTCCTAATTTGGTTCGTCCCATATATGATGTCCTTCCCCGTAAAGTTCCCCGTCCCCTTAATGTTCAATGTTTGTTAATGTTTGTATTTAGTCTACTTTGTAAATTTTTATGTAAATATATTAGATATAACCGAATTAAATTATAATCTTATGATTAGCCTTATATATACTTAGTTAGTAATAGCTTTACATGTATGGTTCTTATTATATACATTTTGTGCTGTCCTTTTTTTTTGTAGGTGTTAGTATGATTAATGTGACCTTCTATTTTTTGTTAGTTGATCTAATTCCTTAAATGATTTTTTTCTCACTCATCAACCTACATCGTGCCTGCTTCATTCTACGTGTCATTGGCGAAGTACTTTGTGCTCTACTGGCACACCTAAAAGCCATAAATTTAACCAACAACAACTTTATTTTTCCTTTTAGTTACGACCGCGTTCTTTAATAATATTTTATGAAAGAAGAATGAAAAAAAGCTTAGAAAAAATACATTAATAAAAGGTCTAGAGAAAATGCCTGGCCTGACCTGATTAGTTGGATTGTAGAAACCTTCGTCGATAATATTAATGATCAAAATAATACTTTATTGCACAAAAAACAGATGACTTTTTTTAACAATATTATATTTAAGAGATACTTAGTGTACAATAAACTTGTGCGGCCTTATCGCTGTAAGCGATCTTTTATAGGCAACCATTATATTTAATGAAATTAAATGTATGAAAAGCAAGGTAAAAAGGTTCAAAAATTAATACATTACAATTACTCTTGTGTTCCATTATTAAATGTACTTGACATACATACACACGAACAAACTTATCAGCTTATTGATTGTTCTAGATAAGTGTTGTTTGAGACGACCTATAAATTTCTTACTGATTTTTGAAACTAAAATGTATGAATTTTCCGCATGAAAATTGTTTCCTAGCCACAGAAGACCGTCCCCTTTGTTCTTTACATCCCATTAAAAACCACTTACTTGATTGTGAATAATTGACTTAGCTTCACGGACAGGATTTTGAGCTTAACACAACCGTATTATTTTTCCAGCATTATATAAATGGATCTATATGGTATCACATGTATGTATGTACACTTTATGTATTGTATACTAATATTTATATACTAGTATTTATTATTTATTTAATTTATTTTTTTTATTTTAACATTTTTTATATGTTTTTTGACGTGACAACGTCTTAAATTAGGTTGCGGCTCGGAGTCACATATGAAAAAGGTAACGTAACGATGTGTCAACTGTCACCGAACTATGATCGGTCCGCCGCGCGTATCACTTGACACATGTACAATGTTTTAGTAAACAAAATATATTTTCTATAGTTAAAATTTGTGCAATTTATATTATAATTATTAATCATATCAATAAATATTCTACCGAGAAAAAGACGTTGTCACGTAAAATTTTCGCCCGTAAAACCCACTTTACAGGCAACCATTTTTTTTCATTTTATATTTCTTTTTCGTCTTTGCTTTTTCCTCCTTTCGCCTCTTCGCGCTGTATATTTCACATTCATCCATAATAAGCCCACTTTTGTCAAGAAAGTATTTTTATGTTTTTTTTGTGTTTTTTTATGTCCAATAAATCATTTAAATAGTACTGTGTTATCTTATCCTTGAATTACAAATATAATATATATAACATATATAATACATACATATAACATATATAACTTTTCATCATTTTAAAATTTATACACGAGGACAAGCGGATAGCTTACTTAGTGTTGTCGGCTGACGCAGGATAATTGCAACAATTTGTTGTTATCGCTTGTGTCTTGGGCAAATACGTACGCCCGTGAGTTTGCTCAAGAATAATGTAAAGGTCTGCTTACTTTGAAAATATGACCCAGACAAAAGTATTTAAGAGTTCTTCAAAATATTACAATATATTTTTATTGGCTAGATGCTTTTTTTAAAATTATTGGGTTTATTTTTTTTCTTATTTCATGGGATATAAGACAAAATAAGGAATAAAAAGATACAACCCTACCACAGATGTATTTCCAACCAAAAAAACACGCAGAAGGAGAAAAATAAAGCACCACACTGATTTAAATTTATAGGAGTTATATACGATCAAAAATCTTCAAAAGTTCATGTTATACTCGAGCTATAACAGCGATTTTGCGCTCAAGACAGGCTTTGGTATTACGGCCAAGCTATAATCGAATGTTCCCGAGGCTCGTATGTCGACTTACCTTCAAAGGGGAACAACAACAGAAGTTTTACAAATGTTGACATAGGTAAAATTAATAACAAATATGCATCCTGTTTATTTAGTTTATTAAATCAATATAGCAAATTCGCAAAAAGCAATCATGACCTCGGCTCTACTCATTTAATTGAAATGGACGTACAGACAGCAACAAAGAATCAGTACTTTGTAAACTTTATCGCCTATCTAATAAAATAAATCAAATTGTTAAAGAAAAGATAAGAGAACTCATGTCTGCTAGGATAGTTAGAGAGTCAGTATCTCCATATGCTAGCCCAGTTATAGTAGTGTGTAAAAAGAGCAGTGACTTTAGGCTTTGTATAACCTATATAGGGCATTTAACACGATTACAGTAAAAGATCGTTACCGTTTACTATATATTAAAGGTCAAATTAGTCGGCTTTCGGGGAAAACCTTTTATAGCGTGCTAGACTTGACACACAGTTATTATATCCGTTATAATACCGGTTATATCAGGCCTAAATTTCAAAAGTCAATTATTTTTGAGAATATAATATAATTAATTATACATGCTTAGCTTTATTTATCCTTATTAGATAATATAAAGTAAAATTACAAAAATGTTTACTTATTTAAGAATTATCTTAAACAAAAATAAAAATATAAATTTGTATGTTATTAATCTTTAATCCAAAAATAGAGACATAAATAATACTAATTATATTCATTGTCACTTTCATTCATTAACACTGTGACATCGTGGTAGGATAATATTTTTGACATAATTCAAGCAAATATTTCTTTTTACAAGGCTGTATCAGTAACAGCTGATTATAACATAGTTTTAGTGGAATTTCTGTTGCCCTATCAGACATTTGTCTTTTTTTCGAACTAGCTGATCAGATTTTTTAATGTTTTCAACTATATATGTTTCGTTTCAGCATAATAGAATTTGTTTTTACATCTATGACGTCAAAAAGACTTCCCTTTTTTTAGCCTGCTGTATCAAGGAGCTCCATTGAGGCGGAGTGTAAATATTCCTAAATACACCTTTTGAAGCTTTCTCAATATTAGCGGGTCGCCTTCTTTCTGAATATGACCTGTCTCAAGAAAAGTATGCTTTACATTTTTATTAAGTTGTTTAACTACGTGCTAGTACAATTGTCTGACCAGAATCTAAAATTATTACAACATTCTTTAATTTTAGTTTAATGATATCATAAATATAACTGGCTATTTCGTTAGATTCTTTCATTGCAATTTGTTCATTCCACAAATAACTGGTTCTATTTAACCTCCGAATATCAAAATCTGTTAAATGATGATTTTTTAATCTGTTGCAAATTAAAAAATATTTATTTCATGATTGGTAGATAATAACATTTTTGAATTTTTAATATTTTACGATAGCTATTATAAGATCTGTTAAACTAACCACGTCAGCCATTTGGAGCTAATGTCGCTTGAATCGACATAGAAATGTTGCCAAACGTTTGTCGTTGCATACCGGTTACCAGCGAATTTCAGGCGTGTGAGTGCAGGTTATTAAATTATTGTCAAACTAAATATTTTTCATCTAATGTTTACAAGATAAGTAACGACTTTATTATTGCGTTAAAAGCTCTTAATGCATATTTTGTTTATAACTTATATCACCAATTGTAAGGTGTCAATTCAACTTTATTGTGTTCTCTTTTTGAAACAAAAATAAAAGCATCCATTTTGAAAAACTTTTTCTTCCCTAATATGAGATATGCTGGGGTTCCTAATATGAGATCTTATCTTGTGGTACCCAAAAAAAGGAATTATTATAGAAGTTAGATTAAACCGTACATTTTTTATTTCAGATATCTCCCATCAAAAGGATATTTATACTAAAAATGTTAAATATGATTACCATAAGTGTAATTAAAGTGTAAACAATAATTACTGTGAACCTGTTTTGAAGACTGATGCTAGTCTATAATTTAATAATTCAAAAAATACCAAAATATTATGACTGATGTTTTTTTATAATATTTCATTAATAAGTTGCAATAATATATATATATATATATATATATATATATATATATATATATATATATATATATATATATATATATATATATATATATATATATATATATATATATATATATATATATATATATATATATATATATATATATATATTTATATATATATATATATATATATATATATATATATATATATATATATATATATATATATATATATATATATATATATATATATATATATATATATATATATATATATATATATATATATATATATATATATATATATATATATATATATATATATATATATATATATTATTGCAACTTATTAATCAAATATTATAAAAAAACACAATACATGTTTAGGGTATATATAATGAATATAATGAACCACGCTCTGCTACCAGAAAATGTATATAGTATATAGTGAATATAATGAACTGCGTTCTGCTACCAAAAAATGTATATAGTATATAGTGAAACCACGCCCTGCTACCAGAAAATGTATATTGAATAATGTAGGGTAGGGTGTGCCGCATTTGTGGAAGCGTGCTGAGGGGGAGGTTATTTATTAATTATTTACCTTATAGTCGGTCTTAGGATAATAGAAATTGTACAGTACCTTATCTTCATAATTCACAACACAAACACTGATTGTTCACGGCCGCCATGGAATGTTTCACATTAGTCTTCTTCACTTAGGGTTACTTGCACTATTATCTTTTGTAGGTTTGTCTTTGTCAGGTTCAATATCAAGAGGGAATACACAAAAGGGAAATCAAATAAGGCTGAGGGAAAATCACACCGCTAATTAATATATCGATTCAGGAAGGACGTGCGCTCGCGTCGGCCGTCTCACGTGCCCCTTTTACTACTTCTCGATAACTACTACCGACCGCTCGCGCCGGGAGTTCGCACAAGACTCTAAACTAGTCGGGGTTGCCATATATGAACAAACATATATATATATATATATATATATATATATATATATATATATATATATATATATATATATATATATATATATATATATATATATATATATATATATATATATATATATATATATATATATATATATATATATATATATATATATATATATATATATATATATATATATAGTAATGATAAGGGTAAGGATGCCAATAATGAGATACCATTTCTATTTTTGGCACACACCACCACTTTTATAACACTGCCGAGGATCTGCTCGGCCCGGCAGATATAGATAAGACCTGGGATAATTCAGAATCTGTTAAAGGTTAGTACTATGCCCTAATTCATTCACCTAATATTCCAAAGCGACCGTGGTTTTATACTCAAAAACATATTGATCGGAGGATTCTATCAACAATATGCCGCTTACGCCTTGGACATGCGTGTAAGCCTGTGCATTTGGCTAAGATTAGAGTCAAGGACCATTCGCTGTGTGGCCTTGACGATGGCTCTTCTTCTCACATCCTTCTCACTTGTCCTAAGTCACCTCGTCCCTTGTATGATATTCTTCCCAACAAAGTTCCTGGTCCTCTTAATGTTCAGTGTGTGTTAATGTTTGTGTTTAGTCCTCTATGTAAATTTCTATGTAAATACATTAAGTATAATAATATTAGAATATAAACTAACACCCATGTAAAATATTATTATTTAGTAGTAACCCAATGTATTATGTGTACATACTGTAATTCTTATATGTTAAATTTGTTTTAGGTGAAGTATTTTTTATTAGATCTCTTTTTTACATGCATTCTATTATTGTGTAAAGCTTATTTTCTTTTTTTACCTTACGTTCCCCTCGTGTATTCTCCATACAAAGTAACATTGGCGAAGTGAATTGTGCTCAACTGGCACGCTTGGAACGCCATTACCGTAAAACAGAACAGAACATAATGTGTTCTGTACTTTTTTGTCATAATAAATAATAAAGTTAACATAAAATTATTCTATTAAAATAATTACTAATGGTTATTTCCCAATAGTTTTAATTTTAAATTATGTGCCAGTTGCCATAAGTAATTTTATATTCACAATGAAAGAAAAAAGCTAAATACTTGTTTTTGTTCTTTTGTGTTTTTGTGTGATAGCAACAGTTAAACTGCTATAAATATATATAGACACCTCAAATTAATAAGTGAAGCAATCAAGCAAGAAAGGATTATTTATTTTATTTCCGTTAAGTAACATCTGTAAAGTCAATACGGTGGGATAGTTAAAACTAGTCCTATGCAAATGCCGTGTTATATTCAAACAACCATATTCCAGATATGTTGAATTAGGCGATAAAATAACTAGTTAAGATGAGAATACCAAATAAAAGATATTTGTAAGTGTATGAAGAATATTTTAAATAATTAAATATTTATTTTTAAAGATTTTGGTTAATAAAGCTTATAAAGGACGACACTCTTGCGAATACAGCAGCATGGCCAACTTCACAGCCTCCAAAATTAGGGTGGAGTCCGAAAGAAGTAAGTCCAACCTAAAAATTTAAAAGAAAATATGTAGAAAACCAAATATAAAATCCATGAACCGCACTGGTAACTTCTTATATATTTTTTGTGCAAAAATAAATATCTTACAAGTAAAGGCCGACCGTTCCTCTGAACAACAAGTGGACCACCAGAATCTCCACCGCAAGTACTGGCTGATCCTCGGGTGCAAATATTGCTAGACTGAATCATTCCAGGGAAAGCTGACTGACATGCCGAGTTAGTAATTATATTCAGATTGGCAAAACTGAGAAATTGATTAGAAGGTATAGCAACATCTGAAATAAAAAATAGAAGGATAATTTCGCAAATTATAAAAAGATTATCTTATTAATAAAGTAAATATAATAGTACTAACGATTATATTAACTATATTAAATAATTAAATTATATATATTATATAATTAAATTATATATATATATATATATATATATATATATATATATATATATATATATATATATATATATATATATATATATATATATATATATATATATATATATATATATATATATATATATATATATATATATATATATATATATATATATATATATATATATATATATATATATATATATATATATATATATATATATATATATATATATATATATATATATATATTATATGAACTAAATAATAAATTATACTAACGATTTTTATTTTTATTTGCACATGTTACTAAGAGGCATAATATACAATTTATGGAATATTTTAGCATTAAGCAATCTTATATTTGTATAATTGAAATGGTGTTAAAAAAGAGCTTCAAAAATTCCAAAACGATTTATGTTCCGTATTTTATATAAAATGTATACTATTTAAGAAATTTATTAGAATATAACATTTATAAGATTGTATATACTTCAAAAAACATAAATATTTTTTTGGAAAATTTAAATCAACTTACTTCCTCTACCTCCAAAACCAGATGCAACGCCGGTTTCACCAGCAAACTGTAGATTAAGCTGCGATCCACTAGGTAGGGCGACGACGTTAATATTGTCTGGAATAGCATAATATATATTATTTTGTTGATAATAAGTAATTTCTAAAATTCCTTTGAGAAGATCGGTCTAAAATTCCTTTGTCAAAATAAAGAAATTTTCTTATTATTTTTATGTAATTTGGAAAATTATACAATATTTTGTAATATTCTTAATAAATATAATAAATTCACGATTTAAGATATTTTGTTTATTTTTCACATTATAAATATTTATTGGGGTAATTTTATTTTTCACCTACGCGAAGCACAAGTTTTGACTACAGCTAAATTCAAACAATTTGTGATAAAACGTATAACATCAAGCGTAAAGTATTTTCGTCTATGCTTTAACAGCGTGCAAGCTTGGATATTTGACGTAAAATTAGAAAATTTCAATAATAGCGTCCTTAAGAATAATTACTTTGACAGATGAAAAAATATGCAGGTGCCATTATTCTAACGTACTTAGAATGGCACCTGCATAATTAAGGAATAATTTGACGAGACAAAATATGACGGAAGCATATTTCGGTTTAACATGTTTCGTGTATATTTTAGTTTAGCATGACTCATACGTATACTATCCAGTTCATCTCCTTTTATTCAGTTATTTTTTGAACAGGAAATGACAGATTGATAACGTTCATCAGTATTTTTATAGTACTAGATGCATATGTTTAGGACCAGCCTTCAAAGGTGTTATAATATAGCTAGTATGAAGGAATGGTGCGCTATAATACATATAACTAGGAATAAAGTAATTTTGGTTTTATATTAGAATCGTCTTTTCTTTTGAATTACAAAAACTTAAAAAATCGATAGGAATTTGAATAAAATTATACTTGCTTGAAAGTCTAACAGACGAAGATAGGCGAATGACGGCGATATCATTACGTGCATTTCTAGGATTCCAGCTGGGGTGTACTACAATATTGCTGGTTTGAATTCTAGTACCACCGGAGAATAGAGTGATGGATCCTAAAACTACCGTGAATGATCGAGCTTGAGTCTGGCCATCAGTCCAGCAGTGAGCAGCGGTAAGGAGGCGATTAGCTCTAACTAGGACAGCTCCACATACGGCAGTTCCAGATGGATTAAGTGCTATGACTAGGCCAGCCTGAAAATATCCAAAGTAACTCTTTTTTCATAACATTTGAATTTAAATTTGCATCAAAAAGTCGTCAATGGCATATAAATATCTACTTACTCTATCAAGTGGATATCCCCTGAAGAAGTTCTTTAAAAAATATAATTATATTGAAAAATACATTTGCTGACCTGGTAAGGGAATTGTCCGAGTCGTGCCGGGGAGCCATTAAAGATTCGTGACAAGGGATTTTTAAAATATTCCGCTTCGCTTGCTCGAATTCTGTCAGCTAAAGGAACACCAAATCTTCTAAGGTATCCATAGGTAGAAGCAAGCGGTTCTTCGGCGGCAACCAATGCCGCTAACGAGAGAAGTACTATTGCGAGCTTCATACTGCTAACGATGAGTAGCAATGCACAATTTCTGCCAATCAAACGCTGCTTCTTTTATAGAAAATACGAAGATAAACAATATTGATTACGATATCAGTCTTGGAGATTCAGTTTTGTATCTTCGCTATAGCGATTATGTTATCTATTTTAATTTTTATATTTATTTATGCTGTACTAGGTACTTTAACACGATATACACGTAAAATCAGAATTTATTTATATCTCAATCCATACTCTTATATATATCAGGAAGGCGTTCAGAGGATGTCTAGCCAATGTTTTGCCCGATATTTGATTTTGGCCATTTTGGCCATACAATCGGTGTCCCTACTTAATTTTTCCAAGTCTTTATACAACTTAGTCCTTTTCAATTCTTGGATATTTTTCATAATTGGGTTTCCAGAGGGCAGATGACAATTGCCACACTTTGCCACTCAAGTAGAACAACTCAAAAATAAACAGACAGAGACTTCGTCTTGCAACATGGAATATTTCGGACGTTGGGTCCAGTGTTTTTTCTTGAGGAAACTAGCTAGAAGGGAAGTAAATTTCGTAATATGGGGCTGGTATATGCTTTCGTATATAGGATTTATATATTTCGACGCAACGTTTCCATAAATTTTCTTTCCCGGAAATGTTTATTTGTTTTCTTTTAGTATTTTTCTTTCCTTAGTGCGAATTAAATCTTTAAAACTCGTTATACGTGCCATACCATTTACCGAAGTTGTAGTTAGGAGGAAATTGAACAGACATATGGAAAAGAACATGTAGGTGAGACACTTACAGAAAACATATAAAAATTGCTCTTACGAACCGTGCAAGCGCTCTCACCGCTGAGCCATGCGTTCTTCATCACGCTGCGTCGAAATTCTTATATGGTTAATACAATTTATTTTGTTCTTAGCATCTCTTTAGGGACATTTTTATAAATTTCCGCTACCCAAAGATCATTACTAAGAACAATCGTTTGGCGAGAGTGTATGCTATTATAATTATATGTTTTTATGATTGATGATTTAAATATATTTAATAAAAATAGCATTCTCATTTACTAAACAATTGTTCTTGTAATCTTTTGGTAGGGGAAATTAGTAAAAATCACCCTACAGAAATGTTTACAACGAAATAAGTTGTTTAAAAGCATATAAGAATTTCGACGCAGCGTAATGAAGAAGGCATGGCTCAGTGGTCAGAGCACTTGCACGGTTCGCAAATTCAAACGTTCAAATCTCGCTGCGTTCAAATTTTTATGTTTTCTTTAAGTATTTTTTCTATCCTCAGCGTACTATATACAGTATGTAGTCTAGTCTCAGTATCCTCAGTATTAACACTTTTAAAATGATATAATTATAAATATGTAGGTGAGACATTGGAAGTGGAGTTTTTTGTTTTTTTCACTGCATAAAGATCGACTAGCGTACACAATATCAAAAAACGTCTCTTCATCAGGGTAAGTTTTTTAATTGTTTGAAAGAGATATGAAGAAGCTACTTACCACTCAGGGCTCATATAATCTTAATTGAATCTCTAAAATACGAGGCAATAATTCCTAAGCTCGGAATTGTTGCCTCGGAAAAATCATTTTTGGAGTATCAAGAACAGAAAAGCGATGGGGCTTGACGACACTCCGATTGAGGCGTGGAAATCGTTAGTCACTCTTGGTGTGCTAATATATAGGTACTTAGCTTTTCAACCTTGTGTAGGACCCGAGAACGATGGCCTTACTATATGCTGCTGTGTGTCTTTATTACTTCAAGTTACAAAAAGTGTATAAACAAACAGATAATTCTTTTTATATGTTTGTAATGTTACGTTATCACTCTACATTATTTTCACTATAAATATTTAATTTACAGAGACACATTTTCATGTTTTTTTTGCTTGTCAATGATAATTAATAATAGATAATTGATAATCCGAAGCATAAAGAGATAGTTATAATAAATATGATAAACATCGTTGTAACAAATGTTAGGCGGTTTTCTGTCTTTCACAATACAAGTAGTTCACAATACGGTGTGAGTGTAGTGACAATATAAAACTAGTCTGAAAATATATGTACTTACATTGGTTATTTTTCTAAAAAAAAATTTTTTTATATTTATATAAAAGATAAAAGCAGGGAAAATGTCATAAAATTCAGAATTTAAATGTTTTGATTATTTATAATCGATGTATTAGAAAGTTAGATCCTAGCTTATACCAAATAAATAATATTTTTTTGAAGTCTTTTCACAATTTTTAATGGATAAGAATTAAGAGTTGAAGAAAATTCATAAGGATTGTCCTCAAACCTAAACTAAGCATAATAATTTGCATTTCCATTAATTTATGGTAGTAGCAGATCGAATATTTTCATTTAATAAAAATCTTTTATCGGACCATATCCGTGTATTTTGATACTTTAATTCTATTAGACTATATATTTTGAACTTTTAGCAACTAGACCTTGATTGAAATGAAAAAATCGTACAATCGTACTTGAATAGTAAAACAATGTTACCTCAAAGTACATAAAAATATTTTATATTGCATTAAGTATCTGTAATATCTTTAGGATAGTTGTAGTTGGTTTTGTGCAAAGGCCATGCTATATTCCGACTACTATATTCTAGATACGTTGAATTAGGTGATGAAGTAACAAGTTAGCATAAAAATACCGATAAGGTGGAGTCCGAAAGAAGTAAGTCAATCATAAAATTTAAAAAAATTTAGAAAATTCATGATGTTTACTGGTGCCTTCTTTTCATTTTTTGTAAAAAAAAAAATTTACAAATAAAAGCCAACCGTTGGTCTGAACAACGAGTCGTCCATCAGGACCTCCTACACAATTACTGGCTGATGCATTTTTGCTAAGCTAAATAATTCATGGAAAAGCTGGCATGCCAGGTTAGTAAGAGTAAAATATAGAAAATCTAATGTTTTAAAATGAAATAAATAATACAAGATACTGTATTATTTATTTTATTTTAAAACATTAGATTTTCTATATTTTACTCAGTGGGGACGGAGTAAGCAGGGACAAAGTAACGGAGTGTCTTAACACTAGGTTCTTATGGTTCCTGCAGTTCCCTCTGCCTACCCTGCCATGTGCGGGATAAAGCGTGAAGCTAAAAAAAAAAAAAAAAAAAAGATACTGAAATGAAATAAATAATACAAACAAACTAGTATGTAGTTTGTTTCTCATTATACTATTTCTCGTTAAAGAGCGTGAAACACCTAGGTTACTCAAAGAAAAGGGAACTTGTGAATATAAACAAATTTTCTTATTATTTTTGAAAATTTATCAAATATTTCAGTATATGACTTTCTATTTTAATGTCATTAATATTTTTATTATTTGTTATAACGATCAAGTATTAGGGTCAAGCTATGCTAGCTACAATTACTACCTTCCTTGGGGCACCTTTTCTAGCCACTTCTTGTCTTCATCCCCAATTTGCAATGTGACAACGACTATAGCATGTACTCACGACCCCAGTATAGCCTGTGTGCAGAAATGGGACAAAGCGTCGTCAGTTTAACCGAAGCTACTTAAACAATAACCTACCCACATTTTATTTTATTATTATTAGAGATGAAAAATATCAGTTCTTTTAATATTAAGGGTGATAATATAAAAAAACACATGTCTTAAAAAACTTTTAATATAGATTATGTGTTTTATATTAATGAACTAGATTGTCAATGAATCACACAGTTAGGAAAATTTGGTGTTGTAAGGTTTTAGTATTTGATAAACGCGTTGGTACTTAGTCTAAATGATGAGATATGTTCATTTGCGGAATTACATTCACCACTTTTCTGGTTGCTTCACTAATTAGTAGCTTATCTTTACTCCATCAGCCAGACATTAATATAATGGTGAATAGATATTCATATCATATCAAAGTAATTGAAAAATAATCTGTCTTTTTTAATTAAATTATTTACTTGCACGTAATTAAATACTTCCTAAATAAAATGAAAAGAAACGAGAAACAAAGAGAGACTTATAATTTGTTTGATTTTTTTTATTTTACGGCTTTTATTTGCTAACCTACTCATTTATGAGGAGACAAATTAACAGGTACAGATATTATACAAATTATATTTATTATTTCTTCCACTTTGTTTAAAAATTTACAATTTCCCTGAAATTCATAAATATGAAACATAGAATTTAGTCAAATTTATTGCGGA